>LPNX010901459.1:340365-446990 GCA_001517045.1 Pseudotsuga menziesii | reverse complement strand
CCATAAACATTCCCCACCCAAAACTGATCTTTGCTTTCTTTGTTCTCTAGTTTTATTAAGAGCCAATTTCTATTGTCTATGGCTGAAAGGAGCTCAAACTTTTTTGTGTTCCACCAACATAGGAGACCGCCCGAGGCTCCAAAGGCGTTGGTTGCTATTCCATTCCCATTTGGCCATATGCTTTTAATGGCCGAGACACTGTCTTCGGCCGATTTCTTAGTCTCCTGGAGAAGGAGGATTGAGGCTGCTTCCATAGATTTGAATCTCTTGATTACTTCTAATTTCTGGTTACCGCCCAAACCCCTACAGTTCCAGGAGACTATTTTCATTATTTCTTCATTTGTTTGAGGGATTTCTCTTTCTCCTTTCTTTCTTCTTCCGCAGTCATGAGATATTTACTTGCTTGAGTGGTTTTAACCAGGAAATCCAAGTTGGATTGCTTACCTGCTGCTTTTTCTCTTGCTGCCTCTTGCTCACGAATGATTTTGTTAGATTTTCTGCCTTTCCTGGGGATCGACTCTTGCTCCTCCATGGAAGTATCTGTTATTTCCTCAGTGCTTGCTTTAGCTTTGGATCTGGTTATGGATCCTTCAGAGTTTGTCTCCATCTCCTTCCTACTTTTAGACTGCTCGGCCGCTTCTTCCCTGGATTTTTGGGACGAAATGATTGTCTCTTGAACTTCTGGAGGTTGCTGCTGCTCAGGATTAGAGAACTCTTCTTGGTTCTTCGGATTCTCTACAGGGGTTTCTTCTTCCTGCGTTTCTACTTCCAAGGCCGCAAACTTGTTTCCGGAGGGGTTCTTTGGTGGAGGGTTTTGCTGTTTTTGAGGCTTGGCAGTCTTCTTCCCGTTTGCAATGTTCCAGCCCTCATTAACATTATTTTCCGAAGGGGGCTTTTCTGGCTTCTTCAGACAGGATTTGGCAAAATGGCCATATTCATGACAGTATTTGCACTTGAAGGGGATTTGTTCATAATCTACTGATTGCAGATGGCTCCACCCATCAATAGAAAGCATGATAGATTCGGGAAGGCCTTTTTCTAGATCTACCTCAACGCAGATTCGGGCACAGGAAAACATTGGAGCCTTAGGCTCGGACTTGTCTACATATTTCCCCAAGGAGTTCCCTATCGATCGAAAGTCCTCATCATTCCAGCAGTGAAGGGGCAGATGGGGAAGCTTTACCCACACAGGGACTGCTTTCAGGATATCCTTCTCTGGGTTAAAGGATAAATCCCACTTGTTTAAGTACATCCCTCGAGGGCCCATGAAATATGGTCCATTTCTAAAGATGAGATCCCGATCTTCCTTCTTTTCAAAGATGAATGCGAAATATCCTTTCCCACAAAAGATTTGCTGAACTTCACCCTGGATTAGGGTTCTCTAATTCTTGTTCAGCCAGACCTCCACAGATCTCGGGGATGGCCAAAGTCCTGTAAATAATCCGATGAGGCCCTTTTCAGAGAGGGTGACCGCCTTCCTTTTAGAGGCTGCTGAGTTTAGCTTGACCTCTGGAACTTCAGCAAGTTTAACGAATCTGGAGGATGGGGCGGCGGCCGTCGACTCGCCCGGGAGGGACGCCACAATGTGCTGGAACTGGTCCTCGATGGAGGAGGGATCAGGCGGATCCATGGAGGAGCCGCCGATCATCACGGAGAAGCCGCGGCACTGCAAGGGATTAGCGCAGACGGATCAGGAACCCTAATTTCCTAGGAGCGCATATTGATCTAGCGTGTTATTGATTCAACTAACACTTGGGATTAAAATTCCAATATTGGTGCTAGCAAATGGGAAACTCAAGAGGGATGCCAATGTTAACACATATCCTGACAGTTGATGATATTGTTAATGGAATGGATAAATTAAGTATCATAGATAATGCAGAACCTTCTCTTAAAGAAGAAACAAAGGAAACACCACAACAAGAAGTTCGTAGATCGATATGGACTAAGAAATTTGCTAAAAGGTATGATGATTTTGTAACATTAGATTGTGAATTAAACTTTCATGCATTTGATGAACCTGCATCTTTTCAAGAAGTAGTAAATAGTGATGTATGGAAAAGTGCAATGCAAAGAGAGTATGATGCTCTCATAAAAAATGGAACTTGGAGGTTGGTGAACCCTCCAATCGGAACCAAACCGATTGGATGCAAGTGGATATATAAGAATAAGTATAAAGCAGATGGGTCACTTGACAAAAATAAAGCGAGACTTGTAGCCAAATGGTATGCACATAAAGAAGGTGTTGATTACACATAAACATTTGCTCCTACAGCTAAATGGGGCACCATTCGAACTTTGTTTTCATTAGCAGCACAAAAAGGATGGAAGATACATCATATGGATGTTAAAACCGTCATTTTGAATGGAGACTTGAAAGGAGATGTGTATATGGATCAGCCTGAAGGATTTGCTATGAAAGGTCAAGAACAGAAGGTATGCAAATTGGTCAAATATTTATATGGTTTAAAGCAAGCACTTCGAGCTTGGTATGAAAAGTTAATTGAACATCTTCTCAAATTGAATTATAAGCACTTCAATCTAGATGATGCAACTTTATCTGTCAATAAAGTTGGAAGATCGGTTGTATATCTAGTTGTCTATGTGGATGATTTACTTATCATAGGAAATAATGATGATTATATAGTATCTATCAAAAGAGAGTTGAAAAAGGTTTTTGATATGACAGATTTGGGATTATTACATTATTATTTAGGAATTTAAGTAGATCAAAAACCAAAGCAGATTTTCATTTCTCAGAAAAAATAGGTTGGAGAGTTATTAAACAAATTTGGTATGCAGGATTGTAATCCTGTTTCAACACCAATGGAGCATAATCTAAAGCTTACTTCAAATGAAGGTAGCACATTTAAAGATCCAACAAAGTACAGGCAGCTTGTTGGAAGTTTAATTTATCTTACTACTACTTGTCCTGACATAACTTTTGCTGTACGAATACTTTCCAGGTTTATGCATCATCCCTGTGAAGGGCATTGGAATGCGGCAATGCAAGTGCTCAAATATTTAAAATGCACTCAATCTTATGGCATCAAATATTCTAAAGTTTTAGACTTTCATCTCATTGGTTATTCATATTCTGATTTTGATGGAGATAAAGAGCATGGGGTCTCTACTTCAGGGTATTTGATGAACCTTGGATCAACAGCGATCACATGGAGATCACGAAAGCAATCTATTCCTGCTGATTTTACAACTGAAGCCGAATATGTTGCAGCAGCTTGAGCCACAAAAGAAATCATTTGGCTTCGTAAAATACTTGAAGACTTACAGGAGAAACAAATGACTCCAACGCCTCTCTTTGTTGACAACACTTCTGCAATTCAATTGGCCAAGAATCCATAATTCCATGATCGAACCAAACATATCAGCACCAAATATGACTTGATTCGACATCATGTTGAAGCCAAAACCATTCATCTGACTCATTGAACTACTTCTGAGCAAATTGCATATATCTTTACTAAAGCATTGGGCCGTGAAAAGTTTGAAAAATTTAGAATGCAGCTTGACATGTCAGATGTCCCTTATTAAGGGGGGAATGTTGAATAATCTTATATTGTAAATAATATTTCAGTTATTAGTTAGTAAATTCTAGTTAACAATCTCATTATCTAACTGTAGATAACGGTTTTGATATCCTTCTTCACGGCTTGTGTGAGGTAAAGCTAGTCTTAAGGCAACTTTTAACTTTATGAAACCATTCGTGATAATTTTCTTTACTCGATAGAATTACTCTGACAATTGAAATTAAAAAATTCTTCGAAATTTACTATGTACAAATTATATATTCTTTTCCTCTGGAATGTTCTTTAAAATCTTCTTATTTTCTAAAAAGATTTCCTTAAAGATTTAATAATTCAATTTAAAAAAACATTGCACTCAAATATAAATGGCTATTTAAAAACTTTTATTTTTAAGAAAAAACTCCCCCAAAATTTGATAATTAATTTAAAAAAACCATTGCAAGTAAAAAAAATAAGTAGACTGGAGAACAGACTTGGAAAGCTTGACCACGGTAGGAGAAGGGGATGTACGCCAAGGAAATACGTTGCAGTCACCACAACGTAGCTTCTAGCTATCTTAATGAGGCATATGACATAAAACTCATTCCACCAGCGGTAGGTTGTTTGACAAGCATGAAGAAAACACACGGTCAACATTCACGAGCAATGAAACCACACGAGAAGAAAAGAAAAATTCATAGCACCCAGAGATATGAGTTGTTGGACATTTTATTATGGCAGATATAATTCGTGCATACAGGTATAATAGACAACTCTGGTGGAAGCAGTTCAAAAATGCTATGCCCAACCTCCTGCTCTGAAGGAGTGATCGCACGCAGAGCCTAGTCGGGAGATAACGCAGGAGAGGGGATCGAAATTAAAAATACGATAGCACTGGCGGAATGAAGATTGCATACTGAGAATAACCAAAAACCGACGGTAGGCTTTATACGATAGATGAGGCCGAGGCAACATGTCACCATCATCAACAACTTGCGGAGAAAATGAATGAAATGCCGAAGGTATTGAACTGTGGATCCTCCTTCACCCATTGCACGAGGCAAGGAATCTACCTTATATCACTCAGTTAAGTAGACTGGGCATCGTTGCATCCATCTAAGCTACCTTTAAAAACCTAGTGCATATTTAAGCAATACGGGGCTCCCATGATGCGCAAAATGAGTGGCGGGAATTTCATCAAATATGTATGTCTTCATTTCCGCAATAGAGGGCAGACAATTGAGATAAGTCGAGTGGGCTAACAAGAATCAATGGAAAAGTAATTCTTTCACTGTTGAAAAACCATGGACTTGCACATATGTGGTCATAACCAAAGCATTTTTCTGTTTGTAACAAGACGAGCACTGCTTAACAACCACGACTTCCCTAAAGACCTATATGATAATGTCGAGAAACAACATGGAAACATGAAAATTTAGATGTTTTGGTGTCATGTTTCACTGTGAGCATCAGTTACTCGTTGAATGGACACCTGAGCTTAAAAAACATGTATGTTCAAGCTATCCAATGGACCAGCAAAGTCAATTGTTAACTTCACTATTGGTCCCTTAGATGGCTTAGATGGCTTGACCGTAGACTAAATGGCAGAATAAGTATAAAACTTTTAGCTTCCAAAGCAGCTGAAACACTTTGCTTATTTAACCTACAACCATCCCACGTATCTTCTCGCATAGTAAGTAAGAAGTGGGTACAACTGTGTCATGTATTGTTCTATTTCCTTTCATACTTAGTTGTCTATGAGCTTAACATGTGGCGATTGCGAGTAAGACTACGTTGATGAAGTTCATTTATTAAGGGTGAAGGTATTGGTATAGGTTACTATCAACTTAATCTGAGTGGGGAGTATTCTCAATGTCTCAGTTTCATTAGTATGAGCCACAATTTAGTTTCATTTGAATGAGTCAGAGTAGTTAAAAGCTATATAGAGTATAGTAAACCTTTTTTTCTCATTTATTGAATTAATATTGTACGCGATGGCTATTGAAATTCTATTCTTTATAAAATAAAATAAAAATAAAAACCCTATATTAGCATATCTACGTCTTTCCTTCACCTTTATTATTCAACCTGGTTGCTATTTTTATTTTTTAACATTTTGCAAAATTGTACCATAGGTTTAAAGTGAACTATAAATATTATTTTTTCTTCTATTTACTAACCTATACATATAATTTCAGTTTTTACTAACTATATATAGATCTGATTTTCCTCTTTAGTTGTTAGTTTTTTTATTGTCTTATTTTTCAAATTTAAATAGGTTCGTGCATAGTTTCTAACGGCAAACAATCAAATTTATAAGCTTATTTTCATCAATTACCTAATGTACAAATTTTTTATTGTATTTAAAAATCTGGATTTGATTCCTTTTGCATCTTAGAGGCATCTATTTAAGTATACTTATGCATATGGATATAACAAATATTTGTGAATATTTTTTACTAATGACTAAAGACAATTTATTAATAGCATAATGCATATTCATTTTTGTAAATATGTGAAATTAATTAGTTAATAATTTCTTTTTGAAAATTAATTAGTTAATAATTGCTTTCTCATAAATAAATTAATGTATTCATGAATAGATATGCTGCATTTAGTTTATTTAATGGATTAACGTTTTTGTTTTTAAATTTTTTGAGCATTGAATCATGCATATCATATCCTACTTTTATTCATTTATGTATTTGATGTCATTGATTGATCTTGGGAATCCTATCTATCTGAAGGCTCTATACGCAACCCATGCTTCCATCCCTATCTTCCCCTTCAATGAATGTTCAAGGGTGTTTTTTAATGTTCTTACCCAAATCGTGTCATTTTGAGCATCAAGAGATTCATCAATGGTGATCAATATGACTCCATTAATCATTGAATTTGTAGTTGTTGACTTGTTATTGATTTGTTTCTTGAACTTATTTTCTGGATTCTCTTTCATTAGTAAAACTTCATTAATGTTGGCAATGATTTTTAGATTTGATCAATTTTGTTAAGGTTTCTTTATCCTTTTTTATGCCCAATAAAATTGTAGTTTCATTTCTTAAAAAGGAAATTACATATGCCATATAGACAGTGTGGTGAGCATCATAGACCTTTCTTAGGCTAAGAAAAAGTGGCACAAAGAATGCCCTGAAATAGTGAAAAATAAACTCTATAAAGCCTATAAAAGATATACAAATCAATAGAGAGATCACATATTTCCGAGAGAAAAAACTTTTCCAAGTAATAGTCAAACGAGAGTACCCAAAGAGAGAGAGAAACAAACCCACATGAGAACATTATAGAAATTTGAATGTAGATACTTCAATGCCTTATCCCAATTAGACTTCAGGATAGTCCAAGTTTCATCATTCATGTGTAAAGATTCATTTAAGAGGTTATATGCTTTCTGAATTCGATCTCTAAGAATGTGAGTGATAGAAGCAGAAGGAGTGGAATTGAACAACATGAAGGTCTCATCCAATACTAATTGTAAGATATAATTCCACAAAATGTAGTTGCTCGAGATCCAATTGTAAGTTTTAAACCCGTGAAGTGAAGAAATGCATATAGATTCATAATCAAAATAGAGATTAAAAATGGCACACACATAACACATAGAGATTTACCTTCGAAACGCTTAACAAGAAAAACCAACAAAATTTAGAATTGAACTTCTATCTTTCTCATTGTTTCTTAACTATTCACAACACACTATTTAGGTATTCTGCAACATCCAAAATCCTAATCCATTATCTTGTATTATATTATACCTTAATCTCTTAATTATGATTAAATTACATATTTTCAGAAAGAACCCAAAAATTTTGGTCGTAAGTGACGTAGCTCACATGCAAATATTATAACACATATCCACCATTCTCCCACTTGTTATTTTCTTTGCAAGAAAATGGGCCACATATTGATAGGGTCACATGTTTAGGGCAACAATGCCCATATATTCTCTACACTGATAGAAATTCTTAGTACCAACAACTATTGTCAATGAGTCTGCACTATTCTTCAACATGTTAACCTTTTCCAACAACACCTCCTTATATTCAACCATATCTCTGACAAAATGGTATTGCACATTGCTATGCTTTGTTTTAGCATGATAAGCATGTTTATTTTAGAAATATTGTATTTTGATTGTTCAATCTAACCTTGTAGCTTTCTATAGAAACCCAATACTTGAGCACAGTCTCTGCAACCATAGGAACTCATTACTTGCATGGGTTTCTACCATGCATTCACCTTTTGTAGTTGAGAGTGAAACTACAACCTGTCTCTTGATCATCCAATTGATAGCTCCTCAAATAGTTTAAACACATAACCACTTATATACCTTTTACGGTCAATATCTCCAGCGCAATCTACATCAATAAATCCATATATATCTATTACTATGTATAGTGTAGGTCTTCCTTGATAGTAGATAGCATAATATGTGGTGCCACACAAATATTTGAAGACCCTCTTTACAATTGTTCAATGCTTCTTTCCTGGTTTTGACATATATCTACTCAAAACTCCCATTGCATGAGCAATGTCTAGCCTTCTTCTTCTTCTTCTTCTTCTCCATCTTCACGTGTCTTGGGACATTGATCTAAATAAAACTTTACATCTACATGAATATGGATCCTGATAGACTTACTTTCCTACATGCTAAAAATTTGTAGTATCATCTCGACACATTTTTTTATTATTCAAACTAAGCTTCTTGTTTGCACGATCTCTTTTAATCTCCATTCCTAGTAATAAGTTTGCAACACCGAGATTCTTCATGTCAAATTTGGAGGATAGTTGTTTCACCTCCCTTATGACATTCATGTTGTTTATAATCAACAACATGTTGTCAACATACAATACTTTATTAATGAGGTTATCACTAAACTACTTTGAATATACATAAGGATCAACCTTACTTCTCACAAAACCCCAATCCAAGGATGTATGTGTCAAACCTTGGTACCACATCCTTGGAGATTGCTTTAGACCATAAAAGGACCTCTTTAGCTTGTAGGTTATCTCTTTCATTGCCTTTATTGTAAAACCTGCCAGTTGTTTCATGTAGATTTCTTGTTTAAGATCCCCATGTAGGAATATTATCTTCACATCCATCTGCTCTACTTCAAGATGAAAAGTAGTAGCAATAGAAAGAAGGAATATGATAGAAGTTAATTTAGCAACCAGAGAAGAATTTTCACCAAAATCAATTCCCTCTACCTAGGAATACCCCTTTGATACTAAGTGGGATTTGTACTTCTCTAATTTACGTTATGCATCCGACTTCTTCTTAAACAACCATTTGCTACCAACATGTTTTTCTCCAACTGGTAACTAACTCAACTAGATCCCAATATTCATTTTTTTCCAAAGCATCAATTTATTTAACAATGGCCTTCTTCTATATATCACTATCCTATGAATCAATAACTTAGTTCACATTTCTAGGATCAACATTAGTAATAGTTAAAGAAAAACAAGCTCGAAAATCAAGAGGGGAATACCTTTTTGGTTGTTTCTTTCTTGAGATGATCTCCTCAAAACTGGGGTATAAGGCTCTTCTTCTTCTAATTTAGCTTCTCTTGTTGAGTCATATTCTTCATCCTCTAACTCAAACTCTATTTTCTTTTGTTCCTTTTCCATTGGAGTGACTGCCTATTTGGGAACATCTTTAACCTCGCTAAGAACAACATCTCGATTGTAAACAATCTTCTTAGTTACTGTGTTCCAAAGTTTAAAACTTTTTACACCAAATTTATAACCAATATAGATATATTTTTCAACTTTATTATCTAGCTTATTCCTTTTTTTCCTTTGGAACATGTACATAAGCATCACACCCAAAAAGTTTCAAATGTTTAATAAAGGGTTTCTTACTAGTATATACCTCATGCAGAGTTTTATCAACTAAGGCTGATGTGGGTGATCGATTAACTGAGTAACATGCAATATCCAATACCTCTTCCCAAAATCCTTGTCCTCTCCTTGCACCACTAAGCATGCTCCTTTCCTTTTCCATCAACGTCTTATTCATTCTTTCTACAATTCCATTATGTTGAGGTGTGTATGGATTAGTATTTTGCAATGATATTCCACATTTCTTACGAAATTCCTTGAATTCATTCTTGTAGAACTTCCCACCATTATCTGTCCTCAACAACTTTTATTTTCTTTTATGTCTAATTCTCTACAAGAGCCTCAAATTCTTTAAATTTATCAAATACTTCACATTTCTTTCGAATGAAATAAATCCATATGTTCATAGAGAAATCATCTATAAATGGAACATCCTACAGATATTTGCTTAATGATTGAACATGCACAAGTCCAAACACATCACAATTGTATTGACTCTAAAGTCCATTTACTCTTTTCGCACCAAATGCAAATTTGATTTGATTCTATACTTCATATATGCAATGTTCATAGAAATTGAAATATGGTGTGCAATTAAACATACCTTCAACCATATTTTTACCTTGTAATGCTCAAGTCCTTTCTCTCCAATATGCCTCAATATTTGGTTCCATAGCAGATAGTAGGGGTTTTGTCTTCTTTATCTCCTACCTTAGGTACAATAGAACTATTGTGGCCATCAACAATTATGCTTCCCAACAATTTGTATAGAGTTCCAATCCGAAATCCCCTCATCAAGACCATTGGTCCTTGAATATTTTTTCATTTTTATTTTGCAAACACAATATGTACACCAACATCACCCATCTTTTTGATGGATATCAAGTTTCTATCTAGATCTAGAATGTGTAAAATCCTAGGGATATTTCCAATCCTTTCTGTTGGAGACATTTACCATCATACACACTCTTTTTGGTCAAATTGGCCTAGTTAAACCACTATCCTAAGTATAATTGACATTAATTGACATCAATGGAGCATTAATTTCCATCATCCAGTCACACTGACGCCTTCCTACAGTCAAGGAGGCTAACTTAGCCTTCTCCTATAGTCAAGGAGGCTAACTGGAGCACTCCGGGGGTGATATGAGTGATATTAATGCACCTAATTGCTAACTGGTGGTTACAATCAGTTCAACCAGTCAGTTAAGGTGCCTCCTCTCATTAAATATATTATTTAATGATTATTTATTATTATTTAATGATCTGGAGTCAACAGGGCGCCTCCACCAACTTCTGATGGTCAATTCAGCTTCAGTTAACCTCATCGGGGTTCATTGAAGTCATGGAGCACTAGCACTTGATGGTTGGATTGCTATGACATGTGTTTGATCTCCTTCAGTTGAGATTTAGTCATTTATTGCACTCCGACTTCAGTTAGGGTTTGGTGAGTCAATTAGGGTTTTGGTCAAGTGGTTAACTGAGTGTGATTGAATGGCTAAGAGTCAGTTAAGCCAGACTCACTCACTGAATTCGAATTGTCTCCTTAGGTATTCGAATTCTTCATGGAGTTAAGCTATTGCTTGACATTGGTATCGTAACCATTCATTGTTTATTGAATATACGCAAAGGAAACCATTCTGGTTCTGATTAACACCATTTCATGAGTATTTGTTGATTATTCTTTGATGAGATTGATTCTTAGTTCCTAGATCAATGTGCAAGATTAATATGGTATCAGAGCATACGGTGGGACAAATATCTATCTCTCAAAAACAAGCTTTTTGACAGATTTCTCCATGAAATTTGAGCAATCGCTCAAAAATCCAGCACTGCACTAGAAGCCAAGGCTTACCACTTAATACCCCAAGTAAAGAACTTGTTGATCAAGCTTGCTTGATTAACTATGCTGGGTGTGATTAAAGCCTAAAATGTGCAGGCTGTCCGACCTTACGGTGCCCCTTTTGTTTTTATTTGCAGGTTTTAATAGGTACAACTTCGAATGAACTCATCAATCCCTCTTCTCACCCCATTCACAAGCTATTCGGAATGGAAGTTGAAGATTATTGCATCTCTGAAGAGACGAGGTCTCTATGAGGTGTCTATTGGACTTGGAAACGAGTCTTACGAGAATGAGAATGACTGGCTAAATGATGGTGATAGAGCTTTTGGAGCAATAGGTCTGGCCCTTTCTCCTAGCTTGTACTACCTTATTTGTTCTGCTGAATACCCAAAGGAAGTCTGGACAAAATTGGACAGAACCTTTGGCAAGCACAATGAGGATAATAATAGTACTTTGGAGATCACAGCCAACACCACAAGAGTTCTTTACTCAAAAGTATCAGCCTCTACTCTCTCTGAAGAAGTTGTTCAAGATGAAGATGAAGCAGAATCTTCTACACATTCAATTCAAATTGAAGAAAGTCTCCATGAAGTGACTCCTTCTCCCGATGCTCCGGAAGTTCATGAGATCTCTGATATCTCATCTCCTCATATTGCTGAAAAAGAAGAAGACATTCGAATCTCTGATATTGAAGAAAAAAACTGCTGCACTTCCATGCAAACATTCACCGGTGATTTTCCTTTGAATTCTGTGCAAAATCTACCAGTAATTGCTTCCAAAAGTGAAGAGAAATTTGATTTTTCTCCCTCTAATGTTGTTGCTGGTGTGCAAACATGTAAAAACTTGGATATTTTGGAAGAAATATCAGATTATAAGAGGGACACATTCGCTCTTCCCATGATCTAGATCTTCCAGCGAAATCCTGCAGGATTGCATGCACCAAAATTCAGAATTTTGAAGAAAAAGACAACTGTGCATCCACCGTCTCGGTTGACCATAATTTTGGATCTGATATGAACCTTATTGGATATGATATAATCTTATTTGGATCTGATCTGATATTGCTTGGTTCAAAATTTCAGGTTCATAAACCTTCAGTACTGCTTGTAGCTGTTCTCATCAACGGTGTGAAGAAACAAGTACCGCAAGTCTCCTACAAAATTGCTGCTGGGGATTTGATTTCATTTCACAATTTTGGATCTGTAGTGAAATTATTTAGATCTGATCTACATTCTGATCTGATATTATTTTGTTCATATTTCAAAATCCAAGAGCTTTCAGTCATGCTTTTAGCTGCTCTCACCAATTCCGGTGTGAAAAATCAAGTACTGTAATTCTTCTTCAATTTTGCTGCCGGGGATTTGGTGTTAGTTTCCTCTTATGAGGTTGCTGATATTTTATTTTGTGAATCATTAGCTATTTCTGAAGCTATATCAGATTATGGAGCTCAAACATTCGCTCTCCAGAGTCCCAGGGCTTCTCTACCTTTGGTCACATGCTCATCTCCTCACAGAACTAGTAAAGAGGAAGACATTCTGCATCCGCTTGGACACTTGCTCCTAAAAATTGGGGCTGATTTTACCACTCATGGTTTTCTGTTCAAGGCTGCAACATATCAGTTTCTTGAGTGTTCCACACATGGTTCGAATCTTCAAGAACCTTTGCTCTCTCTTCAGATGATTTCAACTACTCTACATGGGTCCAGTTTTCACCGTGCAGCTGTTTATATTTCTGATTCAGTTGAGTGCATTTTTCTTCTTCCAAAGTGGAAGATTCCTCCAGACATATTCATTTAGTTTGGATTCAGAGGTTCACATGCACAGTCTCAGGATGCTGCTGCATAGAAGAACCAATTCTTGATTTACTGCTTAGTTTGAGGGGGGGTATTTTTCCCATGAGGTTTTCCCCATTTCCTTGGTTATATTAAGCAGTTAATTTATTGTACAGGGTGACCTATGGCCTTTGTTGTCGGGGCCCTAGCATTTTTATGCATTTATTTTTTCTAACTCTTCCTGAGTATAGCTTAAGGGGGGGTGTTGGAGACATTTACCATCATACACACTCTTTTTGGTCAAATTGGCCTAGTTAAACCACTATCCTAAGTATAATTGACATTAATTGACATCAATGGAGCATTAATTGCCATCATTAAGTCACAACCATGCCTTCCTACAGTCAATGAGCCTAACTTAGCCTTCTCCTATAGTCAAGGAGGCTAACTGGAGCACTTCGGGGGTGATCTGAGTGATATTAATGCACCTAATTGCTAACTGGTGGTTACAATCAGTTCAATCAGTCAGTTAAGGTGCCTCCTCTCATTAAATATATTATTTAATGATTATTTATTATTATTTAATGATCTGGAGTCAATAGGGTGCCTCCACCAACTTCTGATGGTCAGTTCAGCTTCAGTTAACCTCATTGGGGTTCATGGAAGTCATGGAGCACTAGCACTTGATGGTTGGCTTTCTATGACATGTGCTTGATCTCCTTCAGTTGAGATTCGGTCATTTATTGCACTCTGAATTCAGTTAGGGTTTGGTGAGTCAATTAGGGTTTTGGTCAAGTGGTTAACTGAGTGTGATTGAATGGCTAAGAGTCAGTTAAGCCAGACTCACTCACTGAATTCGAATTGTCTCCTTAGGTATTCGAATTCTTCATGGAGTTAAGCTATTGCTTGACATTGGTATTGTAACCATTCATTGTTTATTGAATATATGCAAAGGAAACCATTCCGGTTTTGATTAACACCATTTCATGAGTATTTGTTGATTATTCTTTGATGAGATTGATTCTTAGTTCCTAGATCAATGTGCAAGATTAATACTTTCATCCTTGAACTGTAACTTAACTCTTTCATGCCTTATAATTTTGGCTGTTGAATCATCTCCTAAGAAAACATCTCCTCCATTGTACTTTTCACATTCACAAAACCACTCCCTATGAGGAATCGTATGAAAATGTGCACTTGATTCAATCAAGCATACATCACAATTGGAGTGGGTACCTGTAGAGGCTAGGTACATGTCCTCTCCTTCTTCTTCGAAGGTTTTCACCTTTGTTGAATGGGTATCATCAGATACCTTCACTTTTACAACATTTTTAGATTTAAAATCCTTCTTATAGTGCCTAGTTTTACCACATTTCCATCATTTCCTCAAATATTTTCTTAGAGATTTAGATCTCCGGCCCTGAAGCCTTGTTTTTATTTGTCTCTAAGGGATGCCCTCTCACAAACTAGGCATTCATGTTATGACTATCCATGGTTTTCCATATCATTTCCACTTAAAGTAGGGATTCCAATATTTCATCAAACTTTAAGGTGGGTTAACTAACACTACTTATTACTAGAATCAAACTATCCCAAGAAATTGGAAAAGAACATAATAATGTAATGCATTTAGGTTCTTCCTCCATTTTAATACCAACATAGGTGATTTGACTTACCAAATTATTATAGACATTTAGATTATCTATTACTATATCGTTATCATCCATCCTAAGGTGATATGACTTCTTTTGAAGAAACACCTCGTTTACTAGGGACTTGATTGATAAAAAATCCCTAGCTTCTTCCATAGTTTCAATGCAGTGCTTTCACTAGATACATTTAAAAATACATGAATAAGATAGACAAATCCGAATTGTATGAAACAAAGAAACTTCATTTCTACAAAAATAACCAACGTAGATAAGCTATATTACAATACTCCATGAATAAATAAATATATATGATTGATAAGATAATAGATGATATTACAATGAGAATGATGTTTGTATAAATACCCATACTGGGTGCCCTTTTGTAAAGAGGCATAACCTTTCATCAAGGTGCCTCTTCATAAGTATTAGTTTATTTAATTATTAATGTTTATTAATATTTAATTATTATATATTTTGTTCCGTTACATTTCCTTCCCCTTAAGGGAAGCTTTGTCCTCAAAGCTTTATTGAAGACAAGGCTTACATTTGATTTCTTGCTTGTAATGTCATCTCTCGATCCTTTATTTTAGTACTTGCGACACTTGACGAAATGAGAGGATAAGAGTTACAAATTCCAAGGAAAAAATGTCGCATTGTCTGTGATGTGGTCCATCCAAGATCTATTTTCATTGGAGGTGATTGTTGATTGTCTTGTTGGATAAATATTCCCGGTTTTTGCTTAGGTTGTATATTTTTTGTTCTTTTGCTTCTGAGTATATAACTGCTTTGTTTATGTTCATTTTGACCCTGTCGTTGGTCAAAATTATTTTTGTAATTTGGGTGACGATAAGGAGTTCTTGTTGCTTGTTTTTTTGCTGGACTGACTTCCTTTTGAACTGTGATGGGAACTGAATTTGTATTCGTTTGTTCTTCCTCAATTGGAATTAGTTTTCTGGATAGTCTTGATGCTTCCTTCTAGATTTGAACTAATTTGGTCTCTAATAGATTATTATTTGTTAGGATATTTAGACACTTAGGAGTTAGTTAAGATCAACTTGTGTAATATATCCGTTAGGTAAAAGTGTGTTTCTTTAGTATGCATTATTATGCATTTGTAAATACTCTAATCCGACGGTCACGATATGTTCTAGACATAGAGTGATCCGACGATTCAACTTCTCTTAGAGTATACCTACCATTGATCCATGGCTTCAGANGAGCATAGAGGGTCCTTGGCTAGTTGATCAATTATGAGAAGCTCATATGTAACTTTCTTTCTTTTGCATAATAAATTGCTCCAAGTAGCTATTTGGCTAGAGCCGTGGACTATTTCCCTCTCGAGGGTTTTAACCACGTGACAAACATCGGTGTGTTGATCTGTGATCTATTTGTGTGAAGCGGTTGCTCAAGGTGTTCAGTCTGTTGGGAGTACCCTGTGTACCCGAACATTATTATTCTGAATCTTCTCAAACCTTTCGTCTTGCGACTATTTGTCCTCTTTTAACTTCTCTATTTGTTCCTCTAGTTCTTGATTAACCTTCTTCAGGGCAGAATTTTCTTCGTCCTTTCCTAGTAATTTTTGCTGGAGAGCTTGAATTTTCTTTTCTAAATTTTGACTGCATTGAACTTTATCCTTTTCCTTCTTGATTTGTAGAAGTAATTTCTTATTATGATATCTTAAATGAGAGATCTCTTCTTCTTTACTTGCAACAACCTTGTCCAAATCCTTATGTGTTGTTTGTATTGATTTCTCATTTCCTTGCGACATCACTTTTGTTATTTCTCTAAGGTCTTCAGATGAAGCAACTTCTGATTCTGACTTCATATTAATGTCGTGTAATGCGATTTTCTTCTTTTTGTAGGGAAATGTCATAAACTTCTTTTCAGAATTTAAGATAAAAGTCCCCGATGTTTCTAGCCAAGGTAATCCCAAAACTAGGTCAACATCACTACTCCACAAGGATTTAACTATAAACTACGAGATGCCAGTATAATCTCCAATGTTCCATTGTAAATCGCTTATTGCATATTCTTTTTTATTCCAAAATTCTAACCTTTCACCTATATTTGACTCTAGAATCGCTAATTCATTATAAAATTCATCACTAATATAATTATTGCATTCGCCTAGAGGAATAGAAACAATAATATCTTTCCCTCTAATTGTTCCTTTTATTTGGAATAACACTGCAACATAAGTTTTTAAATTTCTTCAAAATCTTCCTTGGTTTTTGCCATGAGACTCCATTTCTTTTGTTGTCACAATTCTCGCTAATATTCCTTCTAAGATGCCTTTATTACGACTTTTATCTTATATATTTCAATGCTTTAGGTTTTTTTTAATTAATAATTGTAATAAATACAATTATTAACTAATAATGAAAGTATTGTATACCATCTTTTATGCAGGGAATAATAGATACGTACTAGAACTGCGTTTGTCATTTGGATTTTTGATCCCCGGCATTTCAATCCCTCAAAAGGATCATCCTTAGGAGTGTAAGAGCTCAAAAATCCTCAAAATCCTCTTCCCGAGGATGATCCATTTGAGAGATTGAAACGTCAAGAATAAAAAATCCAAATGACAAACGCAGTTCCAATATATACCAATAATGAATATATATATATATATATACCTGTACTTCTTTATATGCCTCTGACTTCAAATATATTTTCAAATTTCTTATAATAACGCTCTTTTCACTTTATATATAACTTAACTTAAAAAGGATCCCTTGATATTCTTATTTTCAAAATTGTATAAATCTTGAAAAACTCCTTTATCCTTAAACTTTATAAATCCTTTATATTCTATTATATTCACTTTATATGTTAAAAGGCATTTCATTCCCTTAATATCCTTTTAGTATTATTATTATACTAGCTTATGCCTTTTGTATATACACCTTAGCCCAATTTGAAACGAATTATTTATCGAGTTGTCTAATGAGGGGACGAATTTCCCTTTATTTTCGACTGTTTTTTTATCCATTTCTGGTAATGAATTTTCACGGAATTTTCAAAACTTGTAAAAAAATTGCTAAATTTTACAGAGTGTGGGTGATTGGGGGTTTTGGCGTCACGTGATTTCATTTCTGCACTTAAAATCGCCCAACAAACAATAGAAAATACAAGATTTTGTAAATTAAATTCATCGGATTCCGGCTAAAAAAACCAGAAAATCCAAATTATCCTAAACCCCTTTTAAATATTATCACCACTGCTATAACTACGTAACTTTATAAGGTGTACAAAGTTAGTTTAATGTTAAGTAACCTTGTTTTATTCTTCCAATATCAAGTGTCAATCGTCGATATTGGTCACGGCGTTTTAATCAACATCGGTGGATGCAATTTGAATATTTTTATATCTAGTGATAATTTCGATATCTATCACGGGTAATTTGTCCCTCAACAATTCATTTACAATGATCGGTGGCAATCTCTCGATATTTTCTGCAGAGTTTGTTAGTCAGTTCGTTGCACAATTTGATGGTCCTGGTTTTGCTGATTTATTGAACAACGACAGTGTCTCTCTCCACGACAAAACTCTACAGTAGGAGACCCTTGATTTGGGATTCTGATATAATCTACAACGATGGCTAATAATCCTACTGCGATGAATGTATTTAACCAATAATTACTATTAATCGGTTCTTATATCTGCAACGATGTCTAATAATCCTGCTGTGATGAATTTATTTAACCAATAATTACTATTAATTGGTGGAATAATATTCGGTTTTGCAGCATATTTATTTTTATTACTCTAATTCCATTATTCCTTACGCTTTTTAATCCTGAAGCAGCTATACTTTACAATGTGATCTATTTTTATTTTCCCCTAACGTTGATTTTTTTTCATGGGCAATTTCCTTTTGTAATATATATATATATATATATTTTGATTTTTGGTCGCTTGTAGCTACTGAAGTTTTTCCCTTCACATAAATTCTCACTCTAATTTCCAAGGTTGAGTTTTAGGTCAAGGACCTGATATTTAAGAGAAACTCTGGGAATTTTGGATGTGGCTAAAATCTTGTTTCAGACAAGGTTTGAATTTTTTTTCCAAAGGCACGATTAGAGTTGGCTTTGAAACCTGAAATGATTCGTTTCGACAAAAATAACCAATGTAGATAAGATAGATTAAAATACTCCATGAATAAATAAATATATATATGATTGATAAGATAATAGATGATATTACAATGAGAATGTTGTTTGTATAAATACCCACACTAGGTGTCCTTTCGTAAAGAGGCATAACCTTTCATCAAGGTGCCTCTTCAATAAGTATTAGTTTATTTAATTATGAATATTTAATTATTATATATTTTGTTCATTACATTGTACTCATTTCCCTTCTTTCTAACTTATCCAAGTCTTCTTTCTTTGATCCAATAGGTTGTGTACCTGGATCCATAGCAATCCACTCTTCTAGATCTACAAGGAGATATTCCATTTTGAGCTTCAATAGCTCAAAGTTTTAACCGTTGAATTTCTCAATATCGATTATCGAATTGCTCGCCATTCTCTTTCAACACATGAATCACTGCTACAAAGATCCCATTGAACCTAGGTTGATTACATACCCAATATATATCAAACATGTTTAACCCTCAACAACAAAGCCGTCCCCCCGAATCCAATAATCGAGCTTTGATACCACATGTAGGATTTAAAACTGTGAAGTGAAGAAATGCATAAAGGTTCATAAGAAACATATAGATTAAAAAATGACATACACACAATATATGGAGATTTACCTTGGAAACCTTTAATGGGAAAAACCAACAAAACATAGAGTCTCACCTCTATCTTTCCCATTGTTTATTAACCATTCACAATACAATATTTAGGTATTATGCAACATCCTAAAACCCAATCCATTAAATTGGATTATATTACACCCCTAATCCATTAACTTGGATTATATTACACCCCTAATCCCTTGACCATGATTAAATTTCATATTTTCAGAAAGGATTACCACTCCTAATCCATTAACACGAGGTTATTACCCTTTTTCATTGTTTGCTTTGCAGCCCACCTGCAAAGAATATAACACATACACAACACCAATTGATGACCAATAGGGAGTCACCATATATGTGCATTGAGTTTAGACCACACTTAATTGTGAGAGTTATGACTAGTTTTAGATCCCATAATTATATGACAATGTTTATACCACTCCCAAGACCTACATTGAAGTAGAGGGAGTGGGAATCATAAATATGTAATATTCCTCCAACACTTACACAATACTTGTGATTTTGAGAAGCACCATCGAACAAAACCCAGGGATTTCCTCGATCAACCACTTCCCCTTCCTATAACTTTGGAAGTTTTATTTTAGGTTGAGATATTCACTCTTTTATAAATTAATGCTCTAGATAGAGATGACCAAGGTGTTAAATTTTTATGAAGACATAGTAGTATAACCGGGATCACTTGAAGAATCACCAAGCACATAAACAAAATGAATGTGGAGCTCATTTAACCATGGTGATAATATTTCACCTCCCATCCATAGACAATGCAACACTATTGTCCCCCTCGGGCTCACACCTTCCATTAGAGATCAATGTACATCCAGATAACAGTAGCAAAAACCCCAAGAAAACAAACAGAAACTTCTCAAAAGTGAAGAACCCCCCAAAAAAGTCTCCTAATAGCAATAGAGAACTTCTTCCTCCACTAGAGAGAACTTGCATGAATGCTTGGTGTAAAAATGAAGTGAGGAGCCTTCTATTTATAATTTATGTTGTTGGAACTTTTATTTTTCAATTGGTTTGACTTGTCTCTTTAGCTAGGGCCAACCTCTCTTTATGCAACAATAAATTACATTTTATTGTTATATTTCTTGGGATGACTTGTGTGAGGATGCCTCACGGAGCCACTACACGAAAACGCCCTCTTATCCATGGAGGCATCATCAGTATTATCATACTTGAACACATCTTGATATCATCGGTACATATGGTTGTGTCGAACCTCTCTATATCATAAGGACGGTATTCCAACACAATCTTAGTTTGTTTAGAAGTGTCCACATGTATCAACACCACCCATTCCATCAGGAACATGCCTCAATTAAACCTATTCCATCGAGGAACATGCACCAAATCAACATGCCTTAGCTCAACCTAGTCCATCAGGGAACATGTACCAATGATTTCATACATAACTTGGTAGTTCACACAAAACTCATATCGGTCGACACAAAACCATAGTCTGCATAGGAAAAAGAGTCCACACAGAACTCAAGAGTCCACATAGAATTCATATCGGTCCACACATGATAAGGATTCAACAAAGAACCACAATCCACACAGGACAAGGCGTCCACACAGAAATCATACCAGTCCACACAGAACCACAATCCACACAAGACAAGGAGTTCACACAAAACTCAAGAGTCAACACAAAACTCATAAAGAACTAGTGTGAACCAGTGTGAGCCATCCTCTCCACCCTTTTCATGATGTTCGAGAGATATATTAACTCCTCACAGAGTGAATGGGAGAATGCATGGTCTCTGTATAATCATCCTTACCTCTTAGTGAGGGACATGATCATGAATCCAACATCCCCACTCATTCTCAAAGTGTCTGGGAGAAAATTCAACCTTACCTCTTATTGAGGGAGTCAATCATGGGACCAATATCCTCATCCATTTATAGGATGGTTGGGACAAGAAACTGCCCCATTATTAGTCATGAGTTGATGAGTGAGCAACCGGGGACTAATTTCCCCATCCTATCTCAGGATGACCGGGGGAGGGAACTGTCCCAGCTGTTGGTGTTGAACTCTCTTTGACCCAGGTTCAGTCCCTCCTTTGTGCGTTAAAAAGACCAAGATATTGCCCCGATAGAGCAAGGCTTAGTCAACAACACCCGTGACACAGATGCGGTCTCACCCAAGATATCTTTCTATGGGTAACTTCCAGAACTAGTTTTCCACACTTGGTTGGGGGATTTCTTGTCCCTTGGTGTTCTACCAAGGTGCTTCACATAAGTTGATGGGAGAGGTATTTATACTTATTACACAAAGTTAATGTGCGATACAACTCATCCTTCGACATGTATTATAACAACAAACCCGATGCAGCATATGCACATTCAACAATAACAGTGCGAAAAATACATATAAACTCATTAATAAGAAAATACATAAACACATATTCACATTAACATATATATTCAACTCAAACAAATCCATCATTCACATGTTTGACATAGTATCTAACGTGGAAACCCATCCAAGAAAAAACATAAAGGCGCTCTTCATCTGGCATGACAAATATATGCCGCCTTTGGTCTGCACACTAAATTGCAGACTCTGCTCTATATATTTATTTCTTATATATACAGACTTCCTCCTCCTCTCATGCTCTCTAATCTTATTTCTCTATTCTTTCTCTACTAGACTCTATTGATGATCCACACACAACCTGGATCAACTCGACTTCCTCTATGACTCTACTGTCAATCTACACACAACCTTGATTGACTCAATCTCTTTTACACTCCTGCACACTCAGCTACAGGGTCTTCGACTCTTCTATACGACTCAACACACTAACAAACTATACAAACATATAGTCTCTATGACCAGTGAGTGTGTAAAATTACCATATGACACATAGGATAACTTTCATATAGCTTGGGTTCCTTCTTTTATAGACTCTTACATGTTGCTTTCAGCTGACTTCATATAGTTCGGCTTTAGGCTGTCTTTCCTATTCTATTGACACATGTCAATAGGCACTAACAACCTAACTTACAAATATGTTTTCATACGTGCGGATTCCGCCGACTCTAGCTGATCTTATGCCCATGATATTTCCAAACTGTCTCTTTCTAGCCATTGTGCCACTACACATATTTTGAGATGGTAAAATCCATCACATCCTTCCTTGTCGCATCCTTACCTTCTATCGTTGTTTCTCTTCCGTTGTGAAATCTCTTCTGTCACTGCTTCCTCTTCAACTTCTTCTTTCCTTAGCTCTTTCTTCTTTGTATGCTTCTGTTCCTCCTCTGTCCCATCCTCCTTCCTTACTACTTCTTCTATGTTGTCCTTCTTCCTTCTGCATCTGCTTCTATCGCAACTCTTTTTCCTTCTTCTATTCTTCCTTCTCTACTTCTATCGCAAATCCTTTTACTTCTTGCGACCTGACTCTTTTCATACTTGGGAATAATTCTAACTAAATTCTACCTATCTTTCCATAGGCCCAACAACCCCCCAACACTCACATGTGGCTCGTCCTGAGCCACGTAAGGCTATTCTTCCACTTCTGCATCTGGGATGACCTTAGCTTGAAAATATTAGAATATTTTCAGTATCTCTTCTGTCTCTCATCCCACATCTTCCTCCACTTTCTGTAAGTTTTCCACAAGGTCAAAAGTGAGTTGTTCCAATGGTATGAGCCTTGTTACTTCCACTGTTCATTGTACTCTCTGATGTACAGGATGAATAATTCATGTAATCCACTTTGCTTCAGACTACAACTCTTCAACTTTATCTTCCCGTTGCTATTGTTGCGTGCACAACACCATCACTTGCCATTGCAATTTCTTCATTTCTTTCGCCTTAGCCATATTCTGTGCTAAGGGTAACTGTTTCATGGCATTCTTCATTTGGTTCATATCCGCCTCCAATGTGCGCAACTCCTCTGTGAATTTCTCTAG
The DNA here is from genome assembly GCA_001517045.1 of Pseudotsuga menziesii. NCBI lineage: Eukaryota > Viridiplantae > Streptophyta > Pinopsida > Pinales > Pinaceae > Pseudotsuga > Pseudotsuga menziesii. The sequence goes on along the minus strand of LPNX010901459.1, from coordinate 423,647 downwards.
TTCGACGTCTTCAATCAAGGCCTCCCAAGCCTGAGAGACTTGGTCGATAGCCTTATCACATAGTTCCTTTTCCTCTTCTATCTTCTTCGTAGGCTTTGTTGCTACTTTTCATCTTTCCTCCAACACTTATGGGTGTGTGCTTGGTCTTATCTGCACTTATAACTCTCTGAATTTCTTTCGGAGGTCTTATTCTATCTCACCAAGTCGAGTGACCTTGGCTTCTAGAACCATTTTCTGAGTTATTCCTTTGTCCGCAAAATTTGTACATGCAAGGGCTACATCCTTGTGGATCCTATGCCTATTTTCTTCCCACGTCTTTGTCTTTTTCTCAGCCTCTTGTACTGATTGTTTCATATTATTAACACTTTTATTCACGACTTTCACCTGCTTAATCAAGGCACTCTCTTGCACTTTCATTTCTGTGACTACAACATTCTGCATCGAATATACTTCAGCCATTTGCATCAATAAAAAATCCATTGTTATTTGGCCTATACTTTTATCTACATCGTTGAAGTCTGGGGTTCCCAGATCAAGCACTTCTCCCGACACTTGAGTTCTGATCGGTGGAACTGTCAGTGGTCGCAGATATTGCTGCCATGTTGTGCGACAATGCTCGATATGTTCGATAAGATTTGTCAATCCTATATACTTGCGACCAATATAACTGACATCCTCTCCAAATATGATCTCTAGCAATCTTCTACATTGCGTCCTTTCAGATATAGATTGTTTATGTGTACCCCTATTTGGATTATTAATCCTCCCTTGACCATACTGTCTATTAGATTATTTAGCCTAACTTAGGAACCTTAATTAATTAATTGGGTCCACTAGTAGCATTGGGTCCACTTGTCCTAATGGGGCCACATGTACCAGTTACTAGAGTGTGGGGAACACTACTAGAGGTTAACTACCACTTATGGCATGTGCATGCATCAGTTTGGGAGCCTCCTATACCAATCCCTACATTTTAGGAGCCACTGGGAGTCCCGACACCAACCTCCTTCAATTAGTTGGAGTTGAAACTAGTTAGTCTTAGTTATCCCCTAGTTACTTTCAGTTAGTTAACAATCCATTAGCTAGCACTAGTTATGCATGGCTGCATGTGGAGTAGGCTCCTTTGCCCACCTACCACACTCAGTTGCACTGAGTTAACTAGCTATCACTGATTGATTGAGTTGTTGGACATCTGGGAGTTGATCTATTGGAATCTGATATTGATTGCGACACCATGAGTTAGATGATCAGTTAGATACAGTCAGATCCATTGGATAGATTTGAATTTCTACCTAATGCATTCGAATTCTTTTCCTGTGTAAACTATTGTAACACTGTATTTTATTATTGTGAATGATACTGTAATTTCCTGTGTGGTTTATTTTGTTCAGTTTGTATTTTCATTCTCCATTTACTGCAAACATTATTACAACTATCTACTTGAATATCTAAATGAAATTCAAATTCTAACAACCCCACCATCTAGCGGGTGAGCTTTCAGCACAAAGTCCAAGGCAAAAAATCGTTGTGATTCTGTAACTTTTGCTTCAAATTCTGCTAGAAAATATGCAAGGTTAAGTATACCTTGATATGTGGGTAGCTTGATTTCCTCAACTCCTAACCGTCGCACATATCTTGTAATTATTACGCATCTCCTCATGGAAACTTCATGCATTCGATTTTGCCAATTTTCTATTACTTCACCAGAATCAGATGTACAGGAGCTAACAGTCCTCCAACTCAACTTTCCATCAGCCTTTGGAACATAATGTTATATATATGATTCTAGCAATCACCTTCTACTTCATTGTTTACTGGTTCAACATGTCTTTGTCCTTCCAGTAGATCAATTGGAACAACCACTCTTATCTTTGAATCTTCAAATGACAATATTCTACGCTTAAAATTTATGATGGTCCGATTATTTATTTCCCAGTCGATCGCCAAAAGTGAAGGATATGTGTTTGTATCATCGACAATGTAAATCACTTCAAAATATGCATATGTTCTTAGAGCTTCTATCTCAATAGGTATTTCAGTCAGTCAACTAATGGGTAGAACCTTTGAATGATTTGCTATCCTTAATTGAATGGGATACCAATCCAGTTGCGACTTGTTCATACTTTGCCATGTCTTCCTTGTCAATATATTAACATCAAATCCTAGATCTAAAATGATATAATACATGTCATAGTCTCCTATCTGCGTAGTCATTCGCAACTTGCGACTAGTTTTTAATATTTTCCCGACATGGTTAACTCTTCTCTCAGGTCGCAACTCTATTGAAGTCTCTTCTATGAGTACTGTTAATTTTGCAACAACATCTTTATCATGGATTAGTGCTAAGCAACTTTTTAAAAATTCTTTGAGCTTACTAACCTTTCTCGTTGGTTTCTTTCTGAGTATTTGATCGAACCTTTCAGGCATATGTCTTACTTGTCCAGATGTTGACGCTTGATTTGTGTCGACAATTCCGATTGGACGTCGAAGAATACCTTCTTTTGTTTTTGGATGTTGAATGATACTTTCTTTTTTTCCCCCGTTTGCACTTGCGGTTGACTATGTTGTGCGTCCTGGTCTGCTCCAGTCGCAACACCTCCCCTTGTGACAACAATAATGTTTTCTTCCCTTGGTTGAGTAGAAATCACCTGGATGTTCTGATTGGGTTTCAGATTGGGATTCTGCACAAGGTTGGGATTTCCCACAGTTCGAGCTTGCCACTTCGCAATAAGTTGTGGACACTGTTCAACAGTATGATCAAATGCTTTACAATACGAACATTTCTTTGTAAGATTTGCATAATCTCAAGAAAAGTGTCTTGGTTGTCCACAGTTATAACATATGTCTTGGCCTCTTTCTCGACCAAATCCTCCTCCTCCTTGTTGTTGTGTTCCTCAACCTCAAAAATTTCCACCCCCCTAGGTTGAGAGTAGTGTTGTTGCGACAGATACTGATTTGGGTTATATTGCAGCAGATATTGCGGTTGTTGGAATTATGCTGGTGGATATTGATTAGGCTGGTATTGAGCTTGCGTTCGTTCAACTTGCATCTGCTCATCATTCTTCATCAAGTAGGTATCGACCGTCTTCTCTTGCAGCAACTGAAATGCTTTTCAATCTTTCTCATCATGTCCTATAGATTTTACAAAATTTACAATACAGACTAGCTGGTGTACTTACAATATTTTGCAAATACAAACATTCTTCTGGCCACTAGCCTCTAGTCTGGCATGTTTTACACGAAGGCATCCCTTGGTTGTTTATTGGGTTCGGTGCTCGTGCTGCGACATAGTTCATGAGTGACGGACAATTATATTTATGGCGTCCTTATGTTCTACATATTTTTCACCATAGATCTTCTTGAACCTCTTTGCCTTTCTTGATGTCCTAGAGTTGCAATGTAAGGTTAGCCAGATTGTATTTGCATCATTCCTGCACTAGTTTCTCCAATTAGTGAGGATTCTAGCTTCATTGCTATTTCTAGAGATTCTATCTGCGACACAATATTCTGCTGCATCAATGGAACCCAGATGTGCGGCAACAACGTGGTAATGAACCATTCCTTATGTTGTACATCTAAAATATGGAAGCTTACTTTGGCCATTAATGTCTTGAATCTATGATCATAGTCCTAGACATAATATGTAGGTAGCTACTTGATTTATTTAATCTCTGTAATGCATTGTGACTCAGATTTTGGATTTCTGAACTCATTTATCATTTCGACTCGAATCTGGTCAAGCGTTTTCTATGCAACTCTGACTGGCACTATAGAAAAATTCATGTACCATTCTAGTGCACAACCTCGCAGAGTTGCGGCCATCTGTGCTTTCTTTATTTCTTCATATTGGATCTGTCGCACAATCCATATGGATTCATAGAGAAACCAATGTTGTTCTGGGTCTTCCAACCCATTTCCATTAAATATCAACAACTTAATGTCCGTTCTAGCCATTATGTTGGCTCTTGATACACTTGGGAACATTTTTTGAGTAGTTGGACTCCCTTGTCCACTAGTCATAGTGTTAGTATTACTGGTATTGGCAACTCTTCTTGGAGACAAGTTTCTAGATCTTACCTCCAGCAATGTGCGCGATGTTGAAGGTGTACCGTACTCTTGTTCTAGTCTTGGAGTTTCTGCTGATTCTTCTTCTCCTTCGGATATTGGCTGATACTTTTCTTCTTTGTTGTAAGAACCTTCATCCATGTGCAATGAAAGCTCGTAGTCTTCTCCTTTAGTCGTACTGCAAATTCCTCTTATTATGACAATCTTTCTTCTCTTTCCCGACCTAAATCTTCTTCCACTTCTTAAATAACCAACCTCTAGTTCAGTTCCACTATCTCCAGGGAACATCGCAACTTAGTTTGTGCCATTTTTCACACAGTTCTTCTGCAACATATCCACCCTTCTGCGCACATTTATAAATGGTCACATTTGTAAGATTCCTTTTTCGCATATAAGCATTTTTATCCAAGTTTTCAAAGACGACAAATATCTTCCGCGGGGTCCTTTTAAAAATCTTATTTTAGCCTCACTGTATGAGGTTATTGTGTCGACAGTAAACTTAGTAATATATCCTTGCAAAATTCTATCCACCCAAAAATAAAAAACCCTTGACACAAGGTTGCTCACACTTTTTAGTCGCTGAATCAACTCAGGATTCCACTTCGTCGGTTCTCCTCCTTGAAAATTTCTTTGTTGGGTTGCCAACTTTGACAACCACTCATGAAACACAATAGGAAATTCGGAAAAGAAAATATTGTGAATATCCATGTATAGATATCGACACAGCCACTCTATTGGATTCAACCGAGATCCTTTACTCTCTTGTTATGCAAACTCTAGTGGTTTAAAATCCACACAGTCTTGGATTCAAGCCTTCGTTGGATGCCACAACATATCCCTCACCAAAATGATTCACGATCCCAACAAGAGAACCATTTTTTGGCGTTGAGCTCTCTTCGACCCAGGTTTAGTCCCTCCTTTGCGTGCAACAAATCCCAAGATATCGACTCGACAGAGAAAGGCTCAGTTGGCAGCACCTATGATGCAAATGCAGTCTCACCCGAGATATCTTTCTATGGGTAACTTCCAGAACCAGGTTTCCGCAGTTGGGTGTGGGATTTAATGTCCCTTGGTGTTCTACCAAGGTGCTTGACAGAGGCTGATGGGTGGGGTATTTATACTTATTAGACATATTTAAGCTGCAATACAACTCATCCTTCGATAGGTATTATAACAACAAACATGATGTAGCATAGGCACATTCGACAATAACAATGCGACAAATACATATAAACTTACTCATAAGCAAATACATAAGCACATATTCATAGTAACATATATATGAAAATCAAGCACATTCATCATTCACATATTTGACATAGTATCTAACGTGGAAACCCATATGGGAAAAAACACAAAGGCTCTCTTCATCTAGAATGAGAAATATATGGCGCCTTTGGTCTGTGCACTAAGCTGCAGACTCTGCTCTAGATATTTCTTTCTTATCTATACACACTTCTTCCTCCTCTCATGCTCTCTAATATTCTATCATCATTATTTATCTACTAGACTCTACTGATGATACAAACTCAACCTGGATCAACTTGAATTCCTCTATGACTCTACTGTCAATCCACACACAACCTGGATCGACTCAATCTATTCTACACTCTTGCTCCCTCAGCTACAGGGTCTTTGAATCCTATCTACGACTCAACACACAAATAGAATATACAAACATAACATCTTTAAGACCAATGAGTGTCTAAAATGACCATATGACACACATGCTAACACGAATATAGTTTGGGTTTCTTCTTTTATATACTCTTACATGTTGCTTTCAACCGACTTCATACAGTTATCCAACAAGTTGTCTTTCCTATTCTATTGATACATAGTAGGTACTAATGACATGAATTACAAATATGCTTTCATACGCCTGGATTCCGTCGACTCTAGCTGACCTTGTACCCAGGATCTTTCCAAACTGTCACTTTCCAACCGTTTTGCCACTGCACGCCTTTTGGCATCATTAACTCTGTCGCATCCTTAACTTTTGTCATTGTTTCTCTTTCATCGCGAACTCTCTTTTGTCACTCCTTCCTCTCCAGCTACTTCTTTCCTTATCTCTCTCTTATTTTTCTGCTTTTGTTCCTCCTCTGTCGCATACTCCTTCCTTACTACTTCTTCTACCTTGTCCTTCATCCTTCCGCGACTGCTTCTGTCATGGCTCCTTTTCCTTCTTTTGTTCTTCCTCTCTACTTCTATCGCATCTCCTTTTACTTCTTGCGACCTAACTATTTTCATACTTGGGCATAACTCTAACCTATTTATGTCGATCTTTCCCTAGGCCCAACACCACCCTAGGTCATTCACTCCTAGCCAAGTCACAAGGCCAATACTGAAGGAATTCCCGATGCTCAACCTCTAGGAGGATAACGTGTACGACTGAGGGCCAATATTTCCACCCCATCACAGGATGTTCGAAAGAGGGTACTTTCCCACTTTGAGCCATTCACCCCCAACCAAATCACATGGCTAATACTGGGGGGACACATGTTCGATGCATCAACACTACTCATCAAGGTCCAATATCCCCACCCCATTACAGGGTGTCTGAGAGCAAAGTGCGGTCCCATCCTATATCATATAGGTACTAATATGCTCTCATAGAATATTCTAAGAACCTATAGACATGCACACATATAAGCTAATAGAGGCATCAAATATATCGGGGTATATATTTCTATCCTACCTTATTCTAGACATGAAATGAAAATAAATGAAATAATAATGAGTCACATGACTAAATTCATGCACTTGTATGGAAGAGTATCAAGATACTAGTCTCCCCACCCCATCACAGGGCATCTAGGCGATATCCCTCTGTGTTGGAGCACCCTACTCCCTCTCCATATGAGTATCGTACTCCCTATGTAGTTGAGTATCCTGCTCCCTCTCTGGAGTAGAATGCAAGTATATGTTAGTCATCATGCTAGATATGCTCAAGATATCAACTGTGTTATTCCTTGAATTAGGAATATTTCATCAAGTATTTCCTCAGAAAAAAATTGAGTAACTCTCATCCTTCATGACTAACATACTCTAATCCATCTGTCATGAATCCAACTATAAACCAATGGTTTCCCATAATCATCAAAGGAACTAACATCTGTAGTAGAGAGACATACATCTATTGGAGCCTTCTACTCCCAATCACCAATCTCTTTATGAGATCCTATGGCCCTTTGGGTCATGTGTCCACAGCTAGATGGATGTATTAGGTCCTTGTCTTCCTGTTGTTACTGCTGAACAATCATGCCTTACATTTAACTACTTCATTTGGAATTCATCCTTCTTCTTGATTTATAATCTAGGATGACAGCCATGCTCCCAGTAGTTTCCACTACTGCTTTCAACGGGATGCATATGTCCAATACTTGTCCTTCAAAACAAGTCTCATCATCATTTTATTATATCCCATATCATATGGTCTTTTTCCTACAAGACAAATCCCGTCATATGGTTAGTAACATTACATAGTAAAATTTAATCTATTCTTAAAGGAAATAGTTCACACAGTTATGTAGGCATCTTATGCAATTCTTCGGCACAACATGTATATGGTAGCTATCTAGTTGCCTACTATATTCATTAGAACATACTATTAAGAGTGCGCACTAATCTAAGCATGTTAGAATAATATATCATCCTAGATGGGTTCATGAAATGTTGTACATCATTAAGGCTATTAAACAATCATATACATAACAAATACTACATGAGCCCACTGTTCATCAATAAAAGAACTATATCACATGCTCAACAAACTTCCTAATTCTAGGAATATAAAACTACATATAAAATATATTCATAACAAATAGATCTAGTCTATAAGATCGATAAATCCAAATACTTATCTTTTATTGTTTTGTGTGTGGGATCCCACTACCTCCTTGTAGGAATCATGAGAGTCCTCTGGTCTTCATCTTCATTTTGGAATCCCATCACAATGATAATCACATTACCTCAACTAGAAGAAGAACTCTGTATGGCATTCATTCCTTGGATTCTTCTGAGGAGTGCCTTCATCAATATCTATAGTCGAGGCTTCATGCTTCCTTTTATTTGAATCATGACACTGACTGGCATATTGTTCATATTTATGACATCTGAAGGACTTAATGTGTGAAATATCCTTCGTATTCTTTTGTTTTATAACAAGGATAGATCTTCCACCTTTGTCTTTCTTTTCATGAAATTTTCTTCCCTTACCTTTTTCTTTCTTGACATGAGATGTAATGGCTTGAATTTCTTCATGATGAGTTCCATGTATTCTACCTCTTGCTGCAAGTATTGTCTCTTCTTGCATGCAAATTTCCCATATACAATCAAACTTCACAACTTGGGTTGCTCACTGAGACTGAATGAATAGTTCCCAAGATGGAGGGAGACCATTAAGAGTGTTCATGACAAGTTATCTATCACCAAGTGGATCTCCAAGGGTGCTTAGTTGATCTCTTAGCTCTGAGATCCTCATAAAGTAAGAATAAACTAGTTGACCTTGACATATTGAGATTTGATAGTTGATTTCTCAAAGCAAGGGAACGATTGATATTGATTTCTTCAAATAGCTTCCTCAAGGCTCTAAACATATTCTTGGAAGCCTTCTTCTGAGAGATCTGAGGGACCAAATGGTCCTTTACTTAATCTACCAAGATTTTCCTTGATTTAGCATCATTCTTCCTCCTCCAAGACTTCTTGAATTCCTCTTCTAGTTCTTGAACCTTCTTGTTCATAAAATTCAAAATATCAATTTCTACTAGGATAAGAAGAACTCTATACTTCCATGATTTGAAGTTGGTTGTCCCATCAATTCTATCTTCAACCTTCATGCCAATCACCTTGGTTGCAAAGTTGAACCAGAAACCTAGCAGGAGTTAGGTCAAATTTGAAGGGTTGATACTTGTAAAATTGATTCCACAAATAATTGAGCCCTATTAAGGTGAATTGGAAAAAGATAAGAACGAGCCAAAACTGTGGACAAAAGGGATAGATCCAAGAAACTCTAAGTCTTGACCCTAGTAATATTAGGACAAAAAATGAAACTTCACCAAGATGGATTTGGCCTCCACAGAAAAATGCACCCTCATACGGTGAGATGATCTATGCTCCTTTTAGAATGAGCCGGCAAAAACCCCAAAATGTGGAGCCCTAGTTTCCGAAAATGGATTCTTTTAGAACTGCATTGATTACAGGCTAGAATTTTATGAAGACATAGTGGTATAACTAGGATCACTAAAAGAATAACCAAGCATAGAAACAAAATGAATGTGGAGCTCGTTTAATTACAATGATAATCTATCACCTCCCAACGATAAGCAATGCAATAGTATTGTCTCCCCTGATATCACACCTTCCAATAAATATCTATGTACATCCAGATAACAGTAGCACAAATCCCAAGAAAATAAAGAGAAACTTCTCCAAAGTGAAGAGCCCCCCCAAAAAGTCTCCTAATAACAATAGAGGGCTTATTCCCCCACTAGAGCGAACTTGCTTGAATTATTGGTGTAAAAATGAAGTGAGGCACCTTCTATTTATAGTTTATGTTGCCAGAACTTTTATTTTTCAACTGGGACGACTTGTCTCTTTAAATGGGGCTGACTTCTCTTTATGCAACAATAATTACATTATATTGTTATATTTCTTGGGCCGACCTATGTGAGGATGCCTCACGTAGCTACCACACCAACACTAGGGATGTTTCATATTGTTGTAAAAAGTGCATAGTTATGATAAATCCAAGCTTTTATGAAACTAAAAAAGGGAGTGCATGAAGAGACTTTGTCTTTTTGTGGCTGCACTAAGAGCTGAGAGTGTTCTCAATGGAGTTTCTTTCCCATAATCCATATAAACTTGTTACACCAACAACTTCTTTCCAAACATTTTTAATAAATCAACAATACATAATAGGTGGATATTTGTTTCGTCCTAAGTAAGATAGATGTTGCATATTCCAGGTCCTACCTATGATCTCATTTGGAGGATATCCCATGTAGGAACCCTATTATTGAGTATGAGCCATAATGGTATGGAATTTTGAGTGACAATGAAAATTCCAAAGCACTTTTCACCACCACCTTGTAAGGCCTTGATCCTCTTTCTCCATCAAAACACAATAGCCAAATTTAGAGCATAGACTCTAGTTGGATTCTTCAACCAAACAAGGTTATCCTCCTCATCATTTATCTAAACAAATTGTCCCTCAATTGAGCCTTATATCTATCCTATAGGACCCCATCCTCATTCAAAAATATGGGTACAACATTATCTTCAAATATGACTAATGATAAATAGAGGAGTTTAGGTGGTCCACCACTTGATATAAATAGAATATCCCATAGGCATTGAGGTGCAATATCATCTTGTTATGAAATGAAAAATTGCCATTGCATCTTGCCAAGAGATCAAGTCTAATTTGAACTTGGACCTTCCAACACAACCAATTGCAGACCAAGGGAAGAGAAAAAAAGATCTTTTAGATCGAAGGGGCATTATGGAGGGATAAATTAGGATGATGAAGCTAGTCCACCAAAGAATGAAGGTGGATATACTTTAGCAGAGTAAAAAATGACCGGAGTCTATCTATATTTATCAAATACCAAATGATTTTGGTAGCTATGGATTTTGAACATATGGATATATTTTTAAATTCTAGCTAGCCACAACTTTTAGCATAGGAACATATTTCGATTTTACAAGTGGGAGCTCGTTCTTGTCCTGATTCCTAGACCAAATAAAATTAAACATATTCTCTAAATTTTTTCCAAAACACCTTTTGGAATCCAAATAAGAATGGACTAGTATATTGAATGAGTCTATATAATATATTTTATGAGGACCAAACATCCTCCATGGGAGAACCATCGATTGTACCATAAATTTGTTTCTTTCCTTCACCTCTTTATTGATCCATTTCCAATCATTTTTTTTGTAATTGTTTGCCTTGAGTAAGAAGCCCATATATCTTACCCCATATTGAAATTCAAGTGAGGAAAGGGGAATATAGTCCAGATGAAGGTTGTGTCATGTTAATCAATTTTATGTAATAGGAGAAAATATTTACCAAAGTTAACATGCAGAGAAAAATTTGCAAAAAAATTGTTTCTTAGTTTTTTGATCTTTTTGATATCCCCCTATCCATGATAGAAATCAAGATAAAAATGTCACCTACAAACAGTTGATGAGTGAGGGATAAAGAGTGTGAAATTTTATTCCTTTTATCCATCCACTCCTATGAGTTATTTTGATACACATGTAGATCAATTCTACAACCAAATAGAAAAGAAGAGGGGAGAGTGGGAATTCCTACCTAGGTTCTCTCTTTGAATTGAAGAATGGGTGGAAAACCCATTTATTAATGGAGATAAGGATACCGAGGAGATACATCATGTGATCCATGATATAAAGGAAACTATAAAGACCAAATTAATCAATACAAATTTAGATCCAATTCAATCGATCAAAGGATTTTTAGTGCTTTACTTTAACTACTAGAGATTTGTAGCTTTTAATATTTATGGAGCATATACCTTCTTAGGAATTTCCAATGACATCATGCATCTGACATACTTTGAGAAAGGAAAAATTCTCTTAAAAAATGCATTTTGATAAGATTTCCATAAGGTTATTTGCAATAATTTTCTATATACAATTACGAAGAGAAATAGGACATGGATATTCAAAAGAGACAAGGTTTTCCACCTTATAGATAATGGTTAGTAAAGTAGAGTTTAAAGTAGGAGGTATCTTAGTAAAGATTCTAGATTCTTCAATCACACCGTGAAGGTTCTCTCCCAAAACATCAAAGCATCTAAAGAAAGACTCCACATGGAACTCATCGAGCCTCAAGCTCTTGAATCTATGGAGAAAGGCCTCCAGTTTTCCCAATATAACCTCAACCATAAGATCCTTGTTATCCTGCTCATTTGCAAACTGTGAAAACTCAACACCCACCTTTAGAATCTCTCCGACAGAAACTTGATTTTCACCCAAATTTTTTTTCTTGAAATGTATTAATCTTTTAAGAGAAATATCAGAAAAATAAAAAACTCGATCTCCATTTGATTTCATGTTTTTCCAAATAGAATTGTTGGCCTCACACATTATTGCATGTGTGGAAGAATTTTGTATTTTTGTCACCAAATCTCAACCTAAGGGTTGTATTCTTAAGGTGTCATTGCTTTTCATGATTAAACAAGAGGTTCCTTTTTTGGATTTTATTGATTGAAGATCCTTATTTTAATGTTATGTGAGGAATTTGAAGCCTTCAATAGAGTAAGGGTTTGACAACTTATCCTCAATATCTACTAGTATTCTATTATCTAGGAAGTGAATAGCCATAAAATCAGAGGATTTTCACTCTAGGGAATCCATACCTCATTTATAAGGTCAATATAAATAACATCCTTTATCCACTTAGGGTTCATTTTTAAAGTGATTGGGTTTTTTGGTTCCACACAAACTAGTTCAAGAATAACAGGTTGATGATTGAAATCACCCCTTGGGTGACACATTGCCTACAAGAGAAATGTTTATCGATAAATGACTTAATGAAAAGAAACCTATACAATATTTTTGCGACTTGGACATCTCTAGCCTGATTGTTTCTATAGGTGGGGTTTAGAGTAGATGGGGATATGCCATTCAACCCTATCTCCTCCTAGATATGAGTAAAGCAATCAAATAGAACATCCACTTAAGAAGTAGGACCCCATACTTTAGAGGCACGAATGGAGAGGTTTAGGTCACCTTCAATTATGAGATTACTACGGAAAATATATTTTTTGGAAGAAAAGGAGTCCCAAAATTCTTTTTGGTCAAGGTAGAGACCATATATATTATGAAATAAAAATTCATTCATTAAATCTCCTGAAAATAGAACCATGTTTAGGTATAAGGGATTGAATGCAAGTTCAAAATATTAAAGAGTGGATATTTCCATCCAGTTATCAATCTTACTAACCTTCCTTATGGGTCAATCTAGGGAAAGTCCCAACCGCATATTTTTTTTAGAATCCCCATTAATCCTTACCCCCTCAATCAAAGTTACTTGTAGAGAAATAACATTAGGTGGTTGAGAAGAGACCAATAATTTTAGAGCCAACTTCTAGTAAATATTGGCTATCCCTCCATAGTTTAGGGTGAGGATGATCATTGGGTAACCTCACACATTGGATTTTATCCTGTAAGCTCCCCTTCAAGTGGAAATTGTTTTCTAGAGATTATTTCCTTTCTAGCTTGAGGTTGTACATTTGAGAGATGAAATTTTGGTCCTTTTGTTCCACCTTTTTGAACTCCCTCCTTAATACTTTATAAATACCCTTTGATCACGTTTTGGAGGCATAGAATACCTTCCACTGTGGGCCTTAATTTATATTTGGAAACCTTAGGGGAAACATCTTTAAGAAGTTAATTGGGTTCATCAAAATCGCCACAATGGTCAAAGGTATTATAGAAGGATATAAATGCAGTTGGGATAGCCATCTTATTCATGGATAGGGTGGATAAAAATATAAAGACTATGATAATTTAAACCATAAATTTTGTCTAAAAATTCACCTTGGTACCCAAATATGGTTGGTGGAAAACTTCTAGTCTTGAATAGTTCAGAGTTCCAAATTTAATCAAATTATTTAGAGAAGGGATAAAGAACGGGGTCAATTCCTTTCCCAACATACTTTGGAGAAGGGATAGAGAAAGGGACCAATTCCTTTCCCAACATACATTGTTCTAACAATTGTGTGGTATCCCTTGCAATATGCTCATAATGCTTGATAGACGAAGGCTTCATAAAGGGATAATTTTCCAGCCAATCTGCATTTAGAGAAAGATTCACTGTAGAGTTATTCAAATCCCTTTTTGTAGGGTTGGTATTCAACTTTGCAATGAAGGATTCCTTACCTTACTGGTTACCTGAGGAAGTTAGAGAAAGTGGCCGTATCAAGTCAGGGGAAGATATTTTTTCACCCCTATTTGACAACGGTGTGAAAGGGCATAATCAAAATCCAAGTGTCCATATGTGTGGCATCTACTATTGAGAAAATGAAAACTTTCATAGTAAAGGATATCATTATTATCTAAGCCACATCCTATTATGGAAATTGAATATTCCATCCCATCCTTTTGGTCAATCCCAATACGTATTCTAGACACAATATAGATGCCTATCTCCTTATATGGCAAGTCATCCTTAAATAAAACAGGAAAGGTGTTACCTATAGTTTCAAATACCTCCTTTGAATAGGAAATCAGTGGAAATCTTGGTAGGAGGACCAATACTGAATTCTAACCCACTCTATTCAACTTGGCATCCATGTATAGAGTTCAGTTACACAAGAGGATGGGGCATTGGCCATTCTTCTATCATTTTTTGAGTAAATTGTATCCTAAGTGAATAGGGTTAGGTAACCAATATATTTGGTTGATGATAACACACTCTATTCCCTACTTAGTTAGTTAAATTGAAAATTTGACAAGGAAATAGGATGTATATGCACTTGGGGATAGAGAGCTATCCTTCTCAATGAGGTTTGTTGATACAAGTTTGCTCTTCATTCCAGTAAACTCATGCTTCTACATGCAACACAACGTAAAATACATTTCTCAATCCTCTCTAAATCATAATCACAATAGGTAATGGAAATATCAATCTCAAAACTACCTAACTACTTCTTAGGTTAGGGATAGTCCTTCACCAAAAGTTAAAATCAATGCAAACAAAATTCAAACATATTTTTTGGGTGAATGAAGAGAGATATTCTATTACTTAGGAGATAACAATAAATACAAATTATACCCGAGTGTCTATTGCGATGCCTCTTTCATTAAACCCTGTGTTCCTCCAGCTTGGGACAATGACAAACAACCAATACTTGATTGATTCACCAACTTAAAGGGGGATGATAACTCATATAATGGGAACCCTAACTCCATATTGGGAAGGTAAAATATCATAAACATGAGATTTTTTATTAAAGGGGTGATATAAAAACCCAACATATGATACACAATTCCTCCAATAGGAGGGTATATTTATCATGAGGTTCTCTTTTCCAACCTCATCGCATCAATTTATACTTGAAAAGAATGACTAAGGTTATTGGTGCAGGTCTTAACCATGTGCAAGTGTCTAAACGATGGGAAAATCACTTAGGGATACATAATTACTGCATTTTTTATTTTTTATTTTTTTTCAATTTTAATGATGCACCCACATGTTTCTAGAGGCAAACACACGGGGATCAAACAATTTTTTTTTTGGAATAAATCTCAATTTTTGAGGTGGCTTACAGGGATACAAAAAATTCTTAGAAAATGGTGATCTTGATAATGCTATAATAGATTCCTCCTAATATATAAGGTTATAAGAGTAATCAATGGCTGAAATACATTATAATAAAGTTTAAATATAGTGAGTGGATCCAAGTTAAGCGTACCAATGATGGATAAGGAAAGGAATATACAAGTGAAAACCAAACTGTAAGATTACTTCATTCCTTGCAACAGGCATACCCATGTCAAGATGTAAACAAGCATGAACACCAAATAAAGTACAACACACATCCATATAAAATGTAAAAAGACGTTGGTTGTGACGCCTACTTATCTTCTTGGATCCCTAGTTGTTGATGGGGGGGGGGGGGGGTAAGGGGGGATTCACCCCCACTATTGTCACTAGGGGGAGTGATGAAAATGACCTTGAAATGTTTTTTTGAAAAAATCCTTTATTAAATATTGTAAATCATTGTCAATTTGGACCGTTCATCACTAGGTCATAGAGAAAATGGCATAATTATGTTGGTGCATTTTTCCCTAGAAGAAAACCATATTTTTATGGTAGCATTGTATTACAGTTGTGTAGTGTAAGTGAAAGAGACAATGAGAGAGTGAAGAGGAGGCTGCATTAGATGTACTGTAGGTTTTATCCCTTCGTTTTGCTAGATGAAATAAAGGAAGGAATCATTTTTTCTTCATGGATGTAGCCCATATCGGGTGAACCACATATTTTGGTGTCTCTTTTTTATTGTGCACTTATGGGTCTTATTTCGAAATTCATTTTGTTTTTTATTGTTCCACGATATTATTCCTAAAAAATCATGTCCACAAGAAATATACACAGTGGATCCATGTCAAATATAGATGATAGATGATAACCATACACATATACAATGTGAATCTATGTTTCAATATACTGTAGGAGAATGTAATGATGGATGTGATAAAATGCTAATGCTCGTATCAAGTACGAATGACATAAATGTGTTTTATGGTATTATGCATATAAAAAATCAACAAAGAGGATCCAATACCATAGGCCCAAGGTATTCAATCCAAATCCATCGATGTGTGCGAATCTACACCACGTGAATACATGATTTGAATTCAAACATGATAGAAAATATTTGATTATTGGTGATTAAAAAGTAAATACAGGACAACAAAATGATGATGACAATGTTATTAAAGGTACACCAATACATTTTGACAATTGTGAATACATTATCTTACATAGAACACTCGTTAGAATATATCAATCATGTGAACTTAATAAATTCCCATTGTCCATTTCAAAGGAACCAACCACTGATGATTAAAAGCAATAAGGTATTCAAAATTAATCTAAATCCAAATCCTAGAGAAAATTAGTTGGTGTTGATAGGATGGGATTTTACATAAGGATGGCATCAGGGCATTCCCCCATCAATCAAAACAAGTATTAATTAGGAACATGATTTAGGTTGAAAAGGTCTTGGACAAAGTTTTGCATGAACACACCACCATACAAATCTATCATGCACCATTTGTAAATAGTGAACACAAATACCCTTTTAGTGATGAGTGTGTAATGTAATAAATCATAAATTTAGGCACATTAATTCCAATCTTTACAACAAAGGATTAATTGTTTCTCAAATTTTTCAATAACAATGGCTTTATTATGTTTACTGGAATATAAATGATATGGTGTAGCCAACAATGCATGATTTCAAACCACTAGGACATGTTCAATCAGATATGATATTTTTCTTATGTAATATTCCCATTCCAAAATCATAGAAATTAACTCCAACTCAACCCCAAATAACTACTGGATTCGAAACTAGGAACACCAGTTCAATTCTGACCACACCGAACACGAGGTTTCCAACTCTTCCCAAACACTACAAGAGTGAATAGAACTATACCAATATCATATTAATGGGCTAAAATAGACTCAAATAACAATATATGACCCACTTATAGACTCCAGATAACGTCCAAGGAAGTATGAAAGGCACCCTCTCAAGACTAGTGAGAAACTAGCTCAATTTCCCCACATAGGAATACTTGTTTTTCAACTTGTCCCAAACACCTCCTAATCGACTCTAATCCTTAAAAAAATATAAAATAAGATTGAAATACATATAAACAAATATAATTGACTCAATAACATACCTCAAGTGAATTTTATTAAATTTTTACGATAAATACAACAAATTGCATAACCATATGAGAAAGATTTATAAATGGAATCACCAGTGACTTAGGTGTGAACACCATACGAGGAAAAAATTTGGATATTTATTATTAAATGTAAATTACATGACTATTACATAGATATAAAAACATGAAATACTCAGTTACAATTGTACAAGTTCGAACCTCTACCATAAGAGATACAAAATGGAGTAGATCTGATAAAATGGGCACATCTCGGTCATATGAACACCTTTTTGAGTGAAAAAAGTGTTTCCAACTGGAAACCATGCGATGAACGAAATGGAATAGTTTTCACATCCCATAAATTATTATAAGTGTAGAAACTAGAACCACCATTTCTAGCCTCCTTCACCGATCCAAGCTCTAAATAAATAAGCAACACCTCCAAATGATAGATAAGCATCCCAAATTGTGTCCTATGTCACACAGAAGTGATATAATCCCAATAATGATCTATGAAAGTGGAAATTTATCCAATGGTGTTCCGTTATCAAGCAAGAACCCACTACTCCAACAATAAAGTGCTCGAAAACACCATAAACCTCCACTGCTACAACTTGAAATTATGAACACTTGTAGATGAATTCAAACAAAAAATAGAATAATATGTAAACCTGCATCAACTGAGGCTTACTTGAGAAATATGAGTGATTTCTCCTCTCTTTCTATCGAGGGTGGAATATTTCACCACCGAAACTTGTTCTTTAGCAAGGAGCACATCTCCCAAGCTTGAGAAGCTCAATGGCTCTCCAACACCAAAATTCAAATGACCAGAATCTCCTTCACTTGTGTATTCACCCTTTTTATAAATATTCATGTAGAATTTCTCCCATCATTCTAGAATTATCTCACAAATATTTAATAAAATATTAATAAATTTTATTTTTATGAGAGAATGACTCCTTGGGACCCATTTACTTCCTCTCTAATGTTATTTTTTTAAATAATAACTTCATATACCTTGCAAATTCGAATTTGAGAGTATTAGCTTGATTTTGGGGAATTACATCCTCATGTGGTCCCAATCTAACATATAGTTCCATCCTTGTCTAAATTTAGGACTTGCAACATGTCATAAGGTGTCATAAGTTGTCATAGGGACATGCAACATGTCATAAGTTGTCATAAGATTTCATAGATTCTTATTGGGAGTTACACTTCCACAAGTGTGCCCTCCTTTACTATTCTTAGCATAAAGAGTTATAATTAGATGATATACCTTCATTATTAGATGCCTTCCACCTTAGAATTTGAATTTGGATATGCTTGGCTTTATTTGGGGGAATCAAGCCAAGCATATCACCTATGAACCCTCCTTGTCCAATGTTTTTTCCTAATGTTTCATTAATCACAAATATTGTATATTATACTATACAAATTTGTGACCCATGCCACCTACTTAATAGTTTATCATGAATTTAACAAGTGACTTAATCCATTGAATTCCCTAGTCCAATGGTGTGGTCCTTATCAAAATTTTGGTACATTATAGTCCTCCCTGCCCAAGATTGCTTGTCCTCAAGCAATTCAAAATCGGGTGTGGTAGTGCTTGTTATCCTTCCCAAATCATGCACATTAATTTTTATTCCCCCTTCCTTAGTGATGACTATTCATAAGGCTACAATTTCAAGTATACAAATTCATCACCCTATAGTCCAAAATATGAGCCACACTAAGGCTACAAATGGTATCATGGCTCCAAACCAATCTAAAGGAGGTGAAGTATACCCTACTCACTGTATGGTCCTCTAGGAATTCTGCTGAAAATATTCCTAACACTGTAACTCCAGTATACCCATCTAATCTCAAAACTGGATCACCATGCTTCTATTACTCCCCTCTTATCATAACCATCCCACTATCACATTCTTTTTGCATCCTCCTCTCCTGGATCTCTAAACTAAAAAATTCGTAAAAATTGAATCTACCACATTGGATAGTGGCCGACATAGGCATCCAAGTTAAATCTACCATCCTACTCCCCTACTCTATGCTAAATATAGGAAAAGAAAGACAATATATCTAAATCACTGGCCATAACTCTTTGCTGCTCATGAACTCTAACAATCCCCTCAAGGGTTAGCTCCATCTCTCCTACTATTATTCAATTAACCCATTTGAAACAACCGAGTCCAAGAATTATCTCAAGATCCCAAATAAACCTGAGAAATGCAGGGTGTCTATTGTATCCACCAGCACCTATTCATTGCATAGTATCCACACAAAGAGCCTCCTATAGTCTCCCAATCTGCCTAGTAGGAAAACATTGTATCCGTCCATCATATTGTCTCCCACCTAGGAAACCAATCATTTTCTCCACATGGATAGGCTCCCGAAAGTGACGCCTGGATCTACCACATGTGCCAGCTTCTAAAATACCAGACCAATAAATACTAGGATCCCACTATCTATGATGTACCCCTCCAATCATAATTGTTTTTTTAAACATACTAATACTCTGAAGGATGTTAGGATCCCACCACCAATTTGAAAGTTCATCACTCCCAAAGCTCATCTGAACCTCTGAGCCTCTTTAGTATAACATGAAGCTCCTCTTTTAAAATATGCACATTGATAATATGTCTCACATCGATATCACTGATCCCATCGAACTGAATCATATAAAACTCCCATGTCTTATCATGTATAACGAAGGAACCAAATAACAACAATATATGCCTTTGCTGTTGCTCACAATATTGAACATTGACTTGTATGCTTTGGCCCAAATGTGTATCCACCTCTGTCATACATCTATCCATCAAATCCATGTATGTGTATCCTCTTCTATTGGCTGGTCCATAAGGGATGTACTCATCTACCTCCTCCATGGCTAAGTCTCTCTCCCAAAGAGGCAACTCATGATCCTCCTGATGCACAAGTTCCTAGCCAACATTCTCCATGTCAGTATTCTCCTAAATCACTTGAAAATATGAAATATCCTCATGCTCAACCCTCACAAGAGGATCCTCCATCGAACCATGAATGTAATCAGCTATATACAATTAGATTTCTGAAGTGTAGGAGGAAGGCTGTGTTCTTTCCAACTCCCTAGAGAGCTGTTCAATTTGCATCTCTGATTATTGAAGTGTCTTATATGGACTCTTCAAGAAATCATGGGTGATCTCTATCTCATGAGTGATCTTGTCAACATCCCCTTCTTCTTCTTGCAATCCATAATGATACATCTCAGCAAGACTGAGAAGACGATCTCTATCAGAAAGAAGGTGTAGATAATTAGCTTTCATGCTTCTCATTGGTTCTAGAAATGTCACCATGTTTGTAAGAGAATATTATTCTTCCAAACCCTCAACTATATCTGAATCTCTCTAACAACAATATGTAACCAAGGAATAAGTGTCATAAAAAATTTCATGCATGTATTAACTTCTTCTTCGTTTACCTTTAGTTACACTACTAGAAAATGTGGCTCATGGGAACAATCCTCTTCAACAATATTTTTGATTTGCTTCCATATTTTGTGCAATTGACATTAGATTCATAATGAATCTCTAATGGTGCATGGAAGGCTGATTTTTGTTCTTCCTCAAAATCTGATACAAAATATGCTTCTGTACCGCCATCCTCATCAGAACCCATTCTTTCATCAAGCTCCTTATTAGTGATCTCTAATTCACCAACATAGAAGCTTGCGTACTCTTCCATTTTGCAGCCATCTTCTGGAAGTGTTATGTTAACATCTTCTAATGTATGAGATAAAAAATAAGATTGCTTGTGGCATGAATCCACAACACATAATGCATCTTTAACAACCAAATCAACATTAGAAGATTCTATAATACAATTATCCACATGTGGAAGGGATGCTACATCATGATGACACAAGGAAATAGAAATGCTGCAAAAATCAGAATTTTTGTCATACCTTGGTAACACGTCTTCATCATTCCCACGTGGTTGAACCGTGAGGGAATGCTGCTCTACTTTGTGTTCAACTGGAAGGCTCAAGGCTGCAATTTATGAGTCCCTTTGATCCAATTTCTTGTATGGATGTGGCGAGTTTGTGAACATGGCTTCAACTTCTTTGGGTCTCCCACATGATGGCTGATTTTTTGTTCTCCTCATGGTTGTCTGAAGGTTGAACACTTACAATGAATTTATTTTCTGTGTAAACCAATATTATTAAAGGAACATTTGGATGCTCATGTTATCACAGATATTATAGTTGGAGCTATGAGGATGGATATCATTTTTGTCAGAGACATGAGCCAGTCATTTTCATGCTGGTGGATGATCCTATATGCATGATGACCATAGGGAGATCCATTTCCCAGTGTTATCTAGAGCATTAATGTAGTATCCCATTGGCATGAGTGATCCAACATGATCCCTGCATTGAGATGATTTTGGTTTAGCCATGGTTTATTTATGGAGTAGTAGAGCAGGAAAAAATCTATTTCCTTTTCCCATGGTTCTAGAGACATGTATATGGTTGAGAAGGTATATAGGTTGCGTTTGGATATAATGGTTGTCTCTATTGTTTATGTTAATAGTTGTGACTTGACATGGTTATCTAACATTGGTACTATTGTGGATTGAATGACTTGTGTTATGAATATTATCAGGATATTTTATGTAAGCCCATTATGTATACTTACTGGTATCACCTACCTAATGCAGACTTACACATTCCTTTGCTTTGATGGCATCACCTATCACTTTCCTCCGTACATCTAGTTTTCCATTTTGATTTTATCCTTGATTTGTGACTTGGACCTGTGATATTGACGAGCCTTCCCCCACCTTGACCTCTATTCATGATGGACTCCATGTTTTCACGTGTATCGAATCTGGGGTGTCAAATTATCTCTTTTAGTACTCGAAGAAACTTATCACTTATGAAATGAAATGCATCATAATGCATCAATTCTATACCTAAATTGATGCAATTCCAGCTGCGATTAGTTGTGTTTTTCAACACTAGGCCTAATGAAAGTGAAAGTAAATAAACTAGTAAGTGGCCAAGGAATGAGCACTCATCCTTTCTATGACGTAAGGCCATTTTCCTATACAAGGAAACACAATGGAAACTCCATCGAGGCTATGGACGTTCGCTAGGATCGGGGATAGGCCAAGTCATTATCTGGGGCTCGAAAGGCTATCCAGGGAACATGCCCTTGGAGACCGGTTAGTTATCTTGTGAAATATGAAATTTAAAATGATCTTCAAAGAAAAATCAATTGAATTATGAAAAAGGATAATTGTTAGAGTCTACTGGATATTTCCCTAGCACCTTACCCATTTGTGAGACACCTTTTTCTTGATTGTTATCTATCATGCAATATGTCATTGTGGAGTTTTGTATTCCTTGATTTGTGAGACATAATGTGGTTAAATTCATGCAAGTCAATCCATTTAATCTTAGCCTTGTTTTCCATCTCACCCGTCCTAGCAATCTGGATAAGTTTGTAAGTGAGCATACATAGGGGGATTTGTGAGGGATCTAATGGTTAATATAACTAAAGTATTATGTTTGCTTATATTGATGTACCACTGTTGTGCGACATATGTTTTAAGTTGGGATATTAACATAATCATGTGAGCTTCATTCATCCTTTGTGAATACAAGATCATTCCGATCATGGCACAACCTTTAATTTAAGTATTTTGACTTGGTCAAGCTCAGTTTGACTTGGTCGACACAGTTATTGAGGTAGTTTGAATACGGGGTTAGAGATTGTATGTTTATCTCTCAAATATGTCTAGTACACCATTTCCAGGCTTAGTTGATGATATTTGGCCATTATACAGATATTTCATGATTTATTATTACTATAGCCATATTTTTATTATTGGACATGGTGTTGACCTCCATATACACATTCATATAGATATATGTGGTATGAATAGTCATAATTAGTATTTTTGAGGTCTTTTATTCACTTGGTGCACTCATATTATGATTCCAGGAAAAGTAAATGGAAATACTGACCTATTTATTATACATAAGTGATTTTCAAGCATTTTTATTCATAAAAAATGACCATGGCTACTGTAGAAAAATTGTTTTGGCTAATGTTGTCTAAGAAATGGATTGGGTATGCTATGTAAATATGAGATGAAGCCTTATACATATATTTCATGCCTTTTACTTTGCATCCGAGAACCTATCATTGTTTATCTTGGTCCTAGGGAGGGTGTCTTCTTGGAGAGGGAGCACTTTCCCTTGGGGAGTTGATGTATTGCCATGTTATGTATTATGCCATTGCATATTGGGGGGAATACGGTGATTTATGTCCCTAAGGCACCTCCCTTGTCATGTGTCACATTGTTATATCTCACTTGATGTATGATTTTTCCTTTCCTAAGGTGTTGTTGGTAAAAGTGCACCCCCTTTGATTTGATCAATGTGATCCATGTATGTAAAAAGTAAAATATTGTTGATGTATTTGTAACTTCGGAATGTATCCACTTGTATATTTCTTATTGTATTTCATTGTACCCTGACATAGATGCTTGTTCCTCTGATCAAGAGAGTCATTAATATAATTAAGTCATGTAAATTCATTGAGGTTAACCCTCCATTGTAAGTCAGGGCAATAGTCCCCACAGTTGAGTTGTATTAGGGTTATTAGACTCTCCTAGTGAGGTTGGCCCTGTAGAGTAATTTTCAAGTGGAAAACAAGTATAAATAGAGAGTGAGACTCTCTATTAGAAATACACACTCATTCAACAATAGCGCATGAGTGAGAGAGGAGGAGCTCGCACAAGTGAGAGAGAGAACAATTGTCCGAGATCATCTTTGTATCTTTGGGTTTTACTTTTGCTATTGGTGCTCATTCTATCTCTGAGGCAGTTGTGGGGTTTTCTCCTTTATGGTTTTCCCAAGGAAAAATATTTTTGTCTCTTGTCTCTTGTGATTATTGCTGTGCATGTTATTCTCTCAGATAAGCCCTAGATCATATTGATTAAATGATACAAATATAACATGGTATAAGAGCTAACCTAAGAAGAAGACACTGTGCAGCTGTAGAATATAGGACTTCTTAATTTTGGGTCTCTCTCCATAGATCATCAACAAAAGGAGGCTATGCTAACTATAAATTGAAGGGCGCATCTTTCTGTCGAAGCAGAAACTGATTCTAAGCATTTTCAGTTTTTGACCTGTCACTACTGCAGGAAATTAGGGCTTTTCACAAAAGTGAAATTTGTGAGTGATCCTAGCACATGATTTCTCTCCTCCTCAAAATAAAAATTTAGAGACCAAGATCGAAGTTTTTGGTTGGGTAGAACTTCGGGAAAGTCAAACCCTAATTTTACCCTGGACCAGAAAATCAACACTGCAAAAAATCAGCTCCAGATCCAGTTCCAGCATCTCTAATTGGTAAGATCTAAATATTTTTGTATTTCCATTTGAGGTTCTCATTAAAGACGTCTCATCACACCAATATTGATGAAAAGCTTGAAGGAGTTGATAACTTCCGTGCATGGAAGTATAGGATTTCACTTATTCTTGAAGAGAATGAATTGGACAGCTACATAAGTGGAGAGGTTCCAGTTCCAGAGGGAGATGAGGCTAAGGCCTTACATAAGAAGAAATTGGTCAAGGCCAAGAGGATCATTGCTTATTCTATAAAGTATCACCTTATACCACATGTGTCTTCCCTAAATACACCTAAATCAATGTTTGATTCCTTAACCAAGCTATTTGAAGGAAAGAACATGAATCAAAAGATGACTTTGAGAAATCAGTTGAAGAATGTGAAGATCCAAAATGCAAAGACCATACAATTATCCTTCACAAGGGTCTCTCAAATCAAAGAAAAACTTGAAGCTATGGAGGAAGAAGTAGAGGATGGATAAATTGTGATGACCACCTTGAATGGTCTCCCTAGATCACGGGACTCCATTATTCAAGGGATTTTTGCTAGAATAAAGTTTATCACCTTCAGTAGGCCGTGGGAAGAATGCTGACAAGAAGAAGTTTGAATAGTAGATTGAGAAGAAAAGATGGGAAATGAAGATAAAGCTCTCACAACACACACCAAGAAAACCAGAAGGAACCACTATCTTCCCAAGAAAGGTAAGCATTCACACCAGAATAACCCTAGTATCAGACGCTTTACAAGTGATGAGAAAGGACACATTGCCAGAAACTATCCCAGAAATAAAGGTGGCTCTCAAAATAAGAAGGACAATAAAAGAAGACATCATGCTCACACTATAGAGGATGATGAACCACCCAAGAAGAGAGTCAAAGAAGAAAGTGAAGATTCTTCAAGCGATGAAGAGTATGTTTTGATTTCTGCCCTCACGGGAACTGTTACACATGGAAGAAATGATTGGCTTATAGATAGCGGGGCTTCGAAACATATGATGGGATTCAAAGAATCATTTGTGAAACTATCCGAACATGATTCACCCCACAAAGTGAAACTTGGGGATGACTACGAGTATCCCATAAAAGGTAGTGGTGAAGATTCCTATAAAATAGACTCTGGAAAATATATGAATATGAAGGATGTCTTGTTCTTACCAGGACTAAAGAAGAATATTCTCTCCATATCTGCATTGGATGCAAAAGGTATGAGGGTTGCATTTGTAGATGGGCCAATTCCTTATGTGGCCAAAGGGAAAGACCATAGATGATGTAGTAGTGATTGGAGAGTAAGAGGGAGGCTTATACAAATTAAAGGTCCAACCATAACAAGCCTTGATCCATGAGTCAGTAGAACCAAGTGAACTTTGGCATAGAAGTCTTTCACATGTGCACTATAGGGCACTACCACTTGCAAGCAAGGCTGTTGAAGGTCTTCCAAAAATATTGGCAAAGCATGAAGGCATTTGCAAAGGATGTGCGAAAGGAAAGAACACAAAGAAGACATTTCCAAGTAGCGAAAGTAAGGCAAAAGGAATCTTGGAAATCATCCACTCTGATGTATGTGGTCCGATGTCATCCAGTTCATTTAGTGGGTATGTATATTATGTTTCCTTCATTAATGAATTTTCTAGGAAGACATGGATATATTTCTTGAAAAAAAAGGATGAAGTATTCAGTAAGTTCAAGGAATTCAAAGCCTTGATCGAGAACCACACAGAGAAGAAAATCAATACCTTTTGATCAGACAATGGTGGAGAATTCAAGGAATTATGCAGAGAGTTAGGGATTAAGAGGGAGTTGACCACTCCATATAATCCACAACAGAATGGACTTTCAGAAAGGAAGAATAGAACGATTATGGAAGCAACAAAGGCAATGCTTCATGATCAGGATCTTCCTATGCATATATGGGAAGAATTTGCTAGGACAGATGTGTATGTACATAATCGTACTCTACATAGAGTACTTGAGAACAAGACACTAGAAGAAGTATTATCCAACAAGAAACCAGAATTCATCCATCTCAGAATATTTGGCTTCTCGGTGTACATACACATTCTGAAAGAAAAGATGACAAAGTTAGATCCTTTATGAAAGGCGGGTATATTTGTGGAATATAGTGAAAGCTCGAAAGCTTACAGAATACATTTCCAAATATTCAAGAAGATCAACATCAGTAGGGATGTGACATTTGATGAAGACTCAGCTTGCAAAAAAATCCAGGAAGAAACATGTTGAAGACCTTGAAGAAACAAAAGTACCCAGGATCCAAGATACAACAATGAATGAAGCAACTCCAGAAGAAGATCGAAAAATAGAAGAACCTTAGGAACCTATAGATCCACCTTGTGAGAAGAATTCTTACAAGATTAAACCAACATGGGTACGCGAGGCTATCCAAGTTGCAGAGAGATATGGCGCTTCAAAAGCAATGCACAGAGAAAGGAAGAGAAATAGGTCCTACTCCAGTTATGTACCCATGCTATGTGACTTCATCGATAAAGAACCTTCCAACTATGAAGAAGCGACATAAAAGAAAGAATGAAAGGATGCTATGATCGAGGAGTACCAATCGATCATGAAGCATGATGTCTGGGATGTGGTCCCAAGACCACAAGGGAATTTTGTTGTGACTTCCAAGTGTATCTATAAGATCAAGCATGCCGCAGATGGAAAAATAGAGAAATATAAAGCAATATTTGTGGCACGTGGCTTCTCCTAGAAGGAAGGGATAGATTATGAAGAAACTTTTGCACCTGTAGCCAGATACACTTCCATCAGATTAGTACTTGCACTGGATGTAGTGATGAAATGGAAGATACACCAGATGGATGACAAGACCGTGTTCTTAAATGGTGTAGTGGAAGAGGAAGTGTAAGTAGAGAAGCCACTCATATTTGAGACACATGATAGGGAGAATCATGTGTGCAAATTGAAGAAGGCCCTTTATGATTTGAAACATGCACCCAAGAAATGGTATGGCAAGATTCACAGCTTCTTGACTAGCTTGGGATTTATCAAGAGTAAATAAGATTCCAACCTTTACTACAAGGTTGAGGAAGGGAACCTAGTGATACTCCTACTCTATGTAGATGACCTATTTGTGACAGGTGAGGATGGGTTGATTGCTGACATGAAGAGGAAGCTTGCTGCCGAGTTCAAGATGAAGGAGTTGGGTATGATGCACTACTTTATAGGCATGGAGGTGTGGCATAATGTAGATGGAATTTCCCTTGGACAAGGGAAACTATGAAATGGATATCTTGAAGAGGTTTGGGATGATGGACTACAAGGCCATGAACACACCTATGGCAATGGACATGAAGCTATTGATTGATGCTTCATTAGAGTCGGTTGATGCCACGATGTATCATCAGATGATTGGGTCCTTGATGTACCTGATGAATACGAGGCCATATATTTGCTTTGCTGTGAACACATTGAGCTAGTTCATGACGGATCTGAGACATGTTCACATGATTACTGCAAAGCATATTCTGAGGTACCTAAAGGGTACAGTTTATTGTGGGCTCAAGTATGAGGTGAATTAGAAGGTTAACCTGGAGGCTTATGTGTATTTGGATTGGGCGAGTAGTTCCATTGATAGGAAGAGCACTTTGGGGTTATGCTTCAATATGGGATCAGGTGTGATCTCTTGGTTTAGTAGGAAGCAGTCCTGCGTGGCACTAAGTAAAACCGAAGCAGAGTATGTCGCAACTTGGTCGACTAGTTGTGAGGCAGTGTGGCTGAGGAAGCTACTATCTGACCTGTTTGATCTCTAGTTGGATGCTAATTGTATATATTGTGACAACTAGAGTTGTGTGAAGTTGTCGGAGAACCCGGTGTTCCATGACAAGTTGAAGCATATTGAGATAAAGTATCACTATATCAGGGATATGGTGCATAGAGGATTTGTGAAGCTCTAGTATGTTGTGATGGACGAGAATATATATGATGTGTTGACCAAGCCATTAGCCAGAGTGAAGTTTGAATACTTCAGAGAGAAGCTTGGTGTTCTTTAGATTAAGGTTCCCTCCAAGGGGAAATGATACACATGAGCCCTTCCCGGATGGTAGTAGGTGTGTCCTACCATGCCGGTGGATGTAAGTGATGAAGCCTTTCTCGAAAGGTAGTAGGAATGTCCTACCATGCTGGTGAATGTGAATATTGTGTTATGTGTATCTAGATTGTGTTCCGAGATGATCTGAAGAGGAATTCCTTGTAGAGGCAAGGCACTAAATCCAACATGAAAAAGGGCTGGCTATGTAGAGGAAGTCCTTGCAGAGGCAAGGCACTACATCC
This sequence comes from Pseudotsuga menziesii, assembly GCA_001517045.1. Classification (NCBI taxonomy): domain Eukaryota; kingdom Viridiplantae; phylum Streptophyta; class Pinopsida; order Pinales; family Pinaceae; genus Pseudotsuga; species Pseudotsuga menziesii. The sequence continues at coordinate 394,450 of LPNX010901459.1, read as the reverse complement.
ATCATTAAAAAGGTCTGGCTATGTAGAGGAAGTCCTTGTAGAGGCAAGGCACTACATTCAACACGAAAAAGGGCTGGCTCTGGAGAGGAAGTCCTTGCAGAGGCAAGGCACTACATCCAACATGAAAAAGGGATGGATCTAGAAGGTAAGTCTTTGCAGAGGCAAGGCACTACATCCAACATGAAAAAGGGATGGCTCTGTAGAGGAATCCCTTGCATAGGAAAGGCACTACATCCAACATGAAAAAGGGCTAGCTTTGTAGAGGAATTCCTTACAGAGGCAAGGGACTACATCCAACATGAAAAAGGGTTGGCTCTATAGATGGAGATCTACATCCAACATGAAAAAGGGCTAGCTCTGTAGACCTACATCCAACATGAAAAAGGGATGGATCTATTGATGAAGACCTACATGGAGGCTAGGCCTACAACCAACATGAAAAAGGGATGGCTTTGTAGAACTTCCTATGACGAGTAGATTTGAGAGATATCACCATTGCTCGAGATAGTAGCAGCAGTGATGTTGATGATGAACCAACTTTGATGATTATCCAGCTTTGATGATGATCCAGTGATGAAGACTTGTGCTGATGAACTGTGTGAAGAGAATACCTTCCTAGTTAAGAGGGAGTGTTGATGTATTTGTAACTTCAGAATGTATTAACTTGTATATTTCTTATTTTATTTCATTGTACCCTGATGAAGATGTTTGTTCCTCCAATCAGGAGAGTCATTAATATAATTACGTCATGTAAAGTCATTGAGGTTAACCCTCCATTGTAAGTCGGGGCAATATTCCCCACAGTTGAGTTGCATTAGGGTTATTAGACTCTGCTAGTGAGGTTGGCCCTGTAGAGTAATTGTTAAGTGGAAAACAAGTATAAATAGAGAGTGAGGCTCTCTATTTGAAATACACACTCACTCAACAATAACACATCAGTGATAGATGAAAAGCTCGCACAAGTGAGAGAGAGAAAAACTGTTGTAGATCATATTTGTATCTTTGGGTTTTAATTTTTCTATTGGTGCTCATTCTATCTCTGGGAAGTTGCGAGTTTTTCTCCTTTATGGTTTCCCCAAGGAAAAATATTTGTGTCTCTTGTCTCTTGTGATTATTGCTGTGCATGTTATTCTCTCAGATAAGATCCTAGATCATATTGATTAAATGATACAAATCTAACAAATATCTCCACGATCAATGATCGACAATGTGTATTTTAATCTCAATCACTCATTCATTGTAAAAGAGAAGAGAATATTCTATTTAAGAGAATAGACTCTTCATTGTAAAAGGACTCTTGGTTCTGGATTTCTAATAGAGAAAAATATTTTGTGACTCAATTACTTGTGTGTATGTGGATTATTGTTCTTGGTGATTGATTGAAACTATATTTTTCTTGCATTGGAATATCTTGGTGGATATTCTTGTATATTTTTGATCAATTTCTTATTGTTCACAAGGAGATCGATTTAGAGAGGGGCGCACTTGTGGAGGAGACCCAACTTGTTTCTCTTTTTGGATATTGTTGCTACAGGGAGTATTATTGTATTATGATTTATTACTCTCTTATATTTTGTCTCTCGTCAACAATATATTTATTTTATATCCTATCTAATTGGTTTTCTCTTGTCTTGGCAAGAGAGAAGGCACACTTGAAAGTCTTGGGCGATTTAATTGGAGTGAGATCTTCATCATTAGTCCACTTGATATATGCATAGATTTCCACTTTATATATGCAGAGATAGTAATCATCACACAATATTCCTCAAACATCAAGTAAGTGTCTGGGTAAGTTTATTCATGTTATTTTTCCATGAAATTGTTACTGCATAAATTTATTTCTCAAACCCTATTTTAGTAAGTAGGAAAATTCATTGGGTTTGTTTAGCTTAGAATTCTGATTTTTTGGAAATAGGGTATTTGTGGATATACCTTGAAAATCCTAGGTCAATTATGGAAACATATTTAGAATCCATTTTCCCACTCGAAATAAGGCATTGATATTTAAGCAATTCACCCTTCTTGCTTGAGAAGTCATTTTTCTAGGTTTCACATTCTGGACTGGCTTATGCTTCTGGATATTGTTAGATATATTACCAAGTCAATAAAACAAAGTATTAGTTCACCTTAATTATCTATAAATTTACCTATCTGGACATACCATTTTTCACCATTAATCCCCCCCAAGGTTGTGACATTGATCGTTTGTACTAGCACTTATAATCTAGATCTTTATAATAATTCTATAGTCACTAAAAATAAACATTTTGGGCTATATTTCCACTATCTAAACCCTGATATTCCTAAATACCATTATCGGTGGCTATCTATCTTAGATTCATCATCTACTCACCTTACATACTCTACTTCCTTATTTTGATTTGGTGTTTTAGCTTTAGTTCTTTACTTTTAGATTAGATCAGGGTCTTTCCCTTTGTCATTTGGCTTATCAGTGGAATAAAGTGAAGGGAATCCCGACTGGCTTGATAACAGATCCATATCTAGGGTTTAAGATACTTCTAGTTCACCTCTTTAGTTGTTCATCTCCTATACCATATTGAATATGATACCTTTGTGGGGAAACTACAATTTATGTGATAACGACTCCTTTTCTAGAGAAACCAAACATCTTCTCCACAAGTTTTGATGTAGAGAATTTTGGTAGTAAGGATTTACATTGATACAAATTATGCTCTAACTCCTATTGTGTCTTATCAAAGTGCTCCAATTAATTTTCATGTCCCTTCATTACCTTTTCCCACTCAATCTTTTCCTCCTTAATGGGCGATGTAGGAAGGAAAATGGGAAACATTCCACCATCTACAATTCTAGCCATTGAAGAAAATTCATCTTCAACACTATACATATTGTCAAAAAAAGGATCACACAACTCATATGGATAATGCAAGACTTCATTTATTATTTCAACTATTTCATTGTCTTCTACCGAAGGAATGAAACCATCTTTACAAAATGATTCTTCCCATGTTAAGCTCTCCTCAAGCTCCCATGCAACCGGTTCCAACCTCATCTTTGCAAAGATTTGAAGAATGTTTTTTATTTAGTCCCCATAGTCATCGAGGAACATGCTCTAATACCACTGTAATTTACCTATTCATAAATTTAGGCACATTAGTTCCAATCTTTACAAAAGAGGATGAATTGTTTCTCAATTTATTCAACAATAGTGGCTTTATTATGTTTACTGGAATATGAATGATATGGTGTATCCAACAATATATAATTTCAAACCACTGTGAGATTTTCAATCATATATTATATTTTAGTTATGTAATATTCCCATTTCAAAATAATATATATTAACTCCAACTCAACGCAACGAACTACTGGATTCGAAACTAGGAACACTAGTTCAATTCTGGCCACACCAAACACGAGGTTTCTAACTCTTCCAAAAAAATAAAAGAGTGAATCAAATTCTCCCAATATCAGCTTAATGGAATAAAAAAGGCTCAAATAAAACTAGATGACCCACTCTAGAGAGCTTACAAGAAAGTATGGAAGGCACGCTCTCAAGACTAGTGAGAAACTAGCTCAGTTTCCCCATATAGGAATACTGGTTTTTCAACTTAACCCAAATGTTGGAATTATTATATATTATATACTAATAGGGGGGGTGAATCAGTATATTGCACATTTTATATTATTTTTAACTTAACAAAATTGCACCATTAAAAACTTTTCTTCCAAAATAACAATGGACACAGTTGTGCACAAAATATGTAAAAACAATATATATATATATATATATAAGAATGATTACATATATGGAAGATCCAACTCACTCAGAAGGAAAACTAATATGCAAGTATCAACTTGATGATTACATGCACTAAATTATAAAGAATTTTATTTGCACAAGCACCAACTTGCTGAACTTTAGGCACCAACCTGAACAAATATATGTCCCTTTTGCGTAAGTTCCAACTTGTAGAATTCATGCACCAAAATATTGAAGAATGAGATCTCCATTTATTTTCTTCAACAACAATTGAATGGAAGCACCAACTGGAAGGAGAATACAACCCCCTGAGTTGTTTTACCATCTACAACTAAAAAGAAGCAACTATTCCCTATTGTTTTACCGGCCCCAACTGTAAGAAGCTATGACTCCTTGATTATTTTACTAGCACCAATTGGAAGGAAGCCATGACTCACTTTCATTACCCCTTCCTATCTCCCTAAAAATAATATTTGTATATCAAAATAAAATATAAAATATGCAATTACCTTGTCTGTGATTTGCGTCTTTACAATTTTTCTAGTTTTCATCTTAACCTTCTATTGTCCGTGTCACAATACTGTGCAAGTTGTGGCAATATTTTCTTTAAAACTTTTGCAACTTGCAATCTTCAAATATATGCAATTATGCAACACTCTATCACTTTTATGATTATAAAATATACACCATTTACTGAGTAAAACCTTTGCACATCCTAATTTCAGGTATCCTTCTAATTTGCACACTTCATGTTGTTCATCTAGTTTGTTTTCGCACAATCCGGCTTTGCTGTTGAAACTTCTTCTATGATCAACAAGCGATTGATACCCTAAGAATTAGAAGCTTTCCTAAATGAATTAGATCATATTCAAGTCTTCAAGTCACAAGCTTACTAAAATGCTTCCATATCTTGCTTATTTATACTCTTTCTAGTTCAAGAGATGTGTCCATAATTTGGAATTCCTTTTACTCGATGACGCCCCAACTTGCTTACTTCTTGGTCAAGCTAACCACCATTTTCTATACTGCATCGACATGCATCCTTTGGTAATTCAACTTTTTCAGATTTTGTGCATTAATGCCCATTGAATTGGTGGTATTTGCGCACATATGTACCATGCCTTAGTGGGATTTGCGCACTTCCCGACCTTTCACATTTCTTCTCTATGTATTTCTTCAAACTAGCTTTACACATCTTCAATTTCTTCTCTATATATTTTTTCAAACTGGATTTGTACATAGAGAGCCTTTTCCTAATGGATTTCTTCTTGCTTAAAGTTATCCATCTCCTGTTTTAACATCAGTCTCATCTTCTTTCTTCTTTAAACTTGATGGTTTAACATCAAACCTTCATCCTTTGACATCAATGACTACACAAAGTTTCAACAATATTCATCCTTTGACATCAATGACAACACAAAGGTTCAACAATATCCTCTATTGGCATTGATGTCAACACCAACTTACAATGATCTCCCCCTGAAAATGAGCTCCACTTTTTTGTGCAAAATAATCCCCTTGTGTTCATGCTTTTTGAATCTTGTTCTATTATTTTACACAGATCCTTCTTTAGTTCCAATTCTTCACTTTCTTCACTTTTACTTTATTCTATGATTTTCCTTTATTCTCCCCCTTTGACATTAATGGAAAAAGTATGCAATTGGTAATCAACTCCTCCCGGTGTTATGCTTCTTGTTTCTTTCCAGATACACTACAATTTCACATATACTCCCTTTCTGTGTCTGATTGCACTGCAACCTATTTTTCTCATGTGTTACTTTTCTATGTCTTCAGAGAATTGATTTTTCATGTTTTAATTAATGATATTTTTCACATAGATCCATTTTCTAACCTGCATGAAAATAAAGTGTTGTGACCAACAACTCATGTAAAAACATTGACGTGTCACTTTCATACTCGAGCCTTTTGGGCAACATCATTTTTTTTGCATGGCTTAATGGATTTGATTTCTGCTTTTTGTCCTTTTTTCCAAATTCAATAACTCATGTAATTAATTTTTGATGTCCGCATAACCATTTTCAAATCACGCGAGCATGCATTCCGATAAATTCAACGTCTCTTCAATATAATTCTTGAGCGCGTGAAGGACCACCTTCCAATTCTATAAGTGAGCCGCATATTGCCTGGTTCATCACCCTAGTTTATTCTTTGTCTAGATTTTTCTGATTTTTGAGATTTTCTTCTTCAATCATCATGTCTTCTTATTTTTAGAGATTCAATAACTCCATTGACAACCTTCATTCAATACTTCAGTAACAACACAAACAAATTGGAAGGCTAAGAGTGGACATAAGAGTTTGGCAGTATCAAATGAAAGAGTCAAATTCCATGCATTGATACCAACAATAACAAGCCAATCATGGCAGTACTGAGAAGCTGTCCAGTCTAAGTAAGATATTCGATCTTTTGGAGAAAAGACAACAAGATACTTTTGATCTTCTGAACGTAATTCGGGATGAACATTTTACTGTCAATCCGTCCTCTTCAAATCTGTAGATTTATCCATTGCTACAATCCATAGAGTTCATCAAGCCAACTTCAATAGATCTATAGTTTCGTATTTTAGAACATCTTGTCAGTCATGATGCAGAGTTGGACCTCAAACTATGGCTTGAATTCAATTTGTCTCAATTTTGTTCCACTTTGGCTTCTATCGTTCTCCTTATCATCCGTATGCGGTCACTTGAACTTCAATTTTGTGTTATACGCCATTTGTGGCCTGATATGAGTTTCAAAGCTTCATTTTGTTAACACCATCTGAATATAACACAAATCTAGATTTTCTTTTTGTGCAATCCTTGTGTGTGTTTGAGAAATACTTTTCTTTTACTGTTTCATGTATGAGAATCCAACATATTCTTGCATATACAAGAACATATGCAATTTTCTTTCAAAATCACATGAATAAGATAATAAGCTTCAAATATCTTTTAATTGCAACACTTAACTTACTCAGTCTTTGAATCCCTAGTGAATACCGTATTGAATTCAAGGATCTTACTTAACCTTTTAATGGTAAAAAATATGTGAAACAATCACTTGCTACTTCAATAGTACTTGACTGTGATGTTTTCTTGACCCATTGCTTGATGTGCACAAATTTCCTTTGTCCTTGTACATAACACCTTTCATTTTCTCTCCATACTTCCTTGTCAATGTTACATGAAATGATTCTTCTTAGTTGCTTCACTTTCCTTGAGCAGTTTTGAGATTCATGTCCAAATCTGTCACACATATAACATCTTATAGTATTGCAGTATTTTGATACATGGCTAACATAATCACATATCAAACATTTCATTATACAAAATTTATTTTTGTAACTAGAAGGATTGTCATACCTGAGTTCTGCTCATTTTGTAGATATACCAAGCTTCTTCTCAGATTCAACTTGTTGATTTGGAATGAAATATTCATTTCTGGTGCATATTTTGTCACTTGTGCCTTCATAGCCAAGGCCTGTTTTGTTGTTCAGAGACATTGGTTTCTCAATATTTCATCTAGAATTTTTGAGCTGTTATTGAATATTGAATTTTGTTTGAGTTTCTACATCAAGACACATCTATTCTCTTCTTTTATTTGTGCAAATCATTTCACTTTTCAAATGTGAAATCTCCATTTCCTTTTGCGCAGTTTGTTTCATTAGCAAGTAATTCTTCTCCTCTGTTTCTTCCAAAGACATTTTTAGCACAATATTATCCTCTTCAAGTCTTTTGATCTTGGTTTGTGTGCAATCCATATGTTCTTTAAACGCATTTTCTTTGTTATTCACATTCCTTTCTAATGCTTCTTATATGACATTGGTTTCCTTGGCTTGTTCTTTTGATTTTTCCAATTATTCCCTTAGTGCGTTGTTATTTTTTCTTGACTTCTTTAATTATTCTAATGCACTAATTATCTCTCCTTCCCAATCGATCTCTGCATTCTCTTAATATTTATATTTGGAGTTTTCTTCTATTCTACTTGATTTCTCTTCTGCTTCTGATTTGGATGAGGACAAGCAAATTCCATTATAGAAACGTCTATTTTTTGCACTTATAACAAATTTGGAAGTTCCTACTAGGATTCTAGATTTATGCTTTACTTTAGACTCTGGAGGTGAAATGTAAATTCCATTGTAATACCACTTCTTCAATGGTTTTGATGTGATTTCGTGTGTTCCTTTGACTATTGATCCTTTGATAGATGCATAGCTTTTTCGATCTTCTGAGTTTTCATCTTGAACTAATTCTATAAACAACACTTATTTTGGATTATCATGGCTTTCCTCTTCTTCTGAAGAGTTCCATCCTCCTTGGAATACAGACTCTTCTTTTTGTTGGGAAGTTTCTTTTTGATTTATGCTTTGCTATGTTGATACACATTTCTTTATTCTTAATAGTTTGATTCTTCATTGCTGTCACTATCCTTGTTTTCCTTAAAAGTGCATTTTGAGGAAAAGAGTCCTATTCTACCATATTTAAAACATTTAAAGGGAAACGTACCTTTATACTTGCCACGTCCCATTTTCAAAATTCCTCACAAATTTTTCTTCTTCTTCATCTGATATGTTAGATGGATCCTTTTGCTCATGCTTGCTACATTTTGATTTTCATAGGGCCTTAAAAGAAACTTCTTTTCTGGTGCCATTTTATTTTTTTTGTCCTCATTTCATATGCTGTCAGAATTCCATGTAATTCATCCTCAGTTAGCTTGTCCAGATTAGTTCTATCCTCTAAAATCGATACTTTCAAATTGAATAGAGCTATCAAGGTTCTCATTATTTTCACATAACTAACTCTTCTTTGATGGTTGCTCCCAATAATTTGATTGAATTCACAATCTTGTCAACTAAGAGAAAGTAAGTTGCAATATATTCTTCTTCTTTCATTTGCAGTGTTTCAAACTGTGCTGAATAAGTTTGTAGCCTAGCGTTTTTAACTTTTTCATCTCCCTCATAGATACTCTTTAGCTTATCCCAAATATCCTTGGTTGAGGTATATTGCATGACCTTAGTAAATTCAACATCTTTTATCCCACAAAGTAATGCATTTCTTGCTTTTGCGTTGTACTCATATAATCTTCTATCTACAAGTTCAACTGGATTTGTTTCAGGATTCATGTAGCCATTTACCATTTACTTCCAGATATCTACCCCGAGTGATTATAAGTATACCTCCATTATCATTCTCCATAAGGTGTAATTTTAGCCATTGAATCATGGTGCTCTGTTGTGGATAGACCTTCTAGATTGTCCATATCTGCGCAAGGATAAATATTCCAATGGTTAAAATGTTAATGAAGACACATGATATGATGCCTATTGTTGGAATTATTTGATACTAAGAGGGGGTGGGGTAAATGAGTATATTGCGCATATTACATTATTTTTCACTTAACAAAATTGCGCCATTAAAAACTTTTCTGTCAAAATAACAATGGACACAGCTGCACACAAAATATGTAAAAATAATCTTATATATATAAGAAAGATTACATCTGCGGGAGAGTTCAATCTCCAAAATATGAGCACCAAATCACTTAGGATCCAACCTGATATGAAAGTATCAGCTATTTGATTACATGCACCAACCTGTGAATACTTCTATCTGTGCAAGAATCGACTTGCTAAAATTTAGACACCAACCTGAACATATAGCTGTCCCTTTTGTGCAAGATCCAACTTGTAGAATTAAGGAACCAACCTGTTTAATACTGATATCTTTGAGTTCTTTAGCTACAATGATGTAGACGAGAACCCCATACAACCATTATACCATATGCTTTCCCTATGATTTAGCTTGCTCTACATTTAGCAAACTCTAAATTTGGCTTCTTTTCCAAATATTTCTTCTCCCGTAACTCTATTGCACAACTCTGCTTCCACAAGTTCAATTTTGCAAACAGGTTTCCGGAAGCTTGCTTTTCCGCAGTTGTCTTTCCACAAGACAATTCCTTCCACAAGACAAATTTCTGCAAATCTGTCTTTTTCGCAACCTCAGTCTCTCTCTGCAACTTCAACCTTTTCGCAAGCTCCTTTCCACAACATATTTTCCGCAGATCTGTTTCTGCATTTGCAGAAATTCCCAATTCCAAATTTGAATTCCGCAATTATGCGGCTGTAACACTCCTTTCTGCAATCGGATTGCAGATTGCTGATCCAACTTTTCCAGAAGTTGAACTTCCACAATTTCCCTCCTACAATTCCTTTTTCGCAAATCTTTACAACCGTTGATTTCATGCGGCTTCCTTACTGACCGTTGATATGAGATCAGATGCGGCTCTCATCTTATCTTTGTGGATCCTTTATCTTCCTTACACCTTTCTCTTACAGGATTCTTCTAGAGTTTTAGATCTCTTGCGCCCTTGATCTCGTCTGTTGATATGCTATCTCCGACGAAACTTCACTTAACCTTGCGGATTTTATATCTTCCACTCACTTTCACTTCTTGAATCTTTCTCTTTCGTCGATCCATCTTCTTGAGATGTTTTGAGTCATCCAATCTCTGCTAAACTTGATTCCTGCAACTTCATACTTCTTTGTTGATTGATTAGAGGTTCGATCAATTAAATTCAATCGATCTCTCTTTGCCAGATCTGTGCAACCTCTTCGTGGTATTACATAACCTCTGTAATATTCAACTCTTTCAAGCCCTAATTTCAGACTATGCATACACCGATTTATCAATCATTAACACATATCATCAATCATTCAATTCATGAAATCATACATTCAGAAAGAATAGTAATCACACAGAAAGATACCTAAAATATGATTTCCTTCTTTCAATACAATGAAACTATACATTCATGATTATCTTAGAACCTACGTTCTGATCCCCTTAGTCTCGTATAACTACAACCAATGACCTTGGCCTGATTTACAATGATTTGGCCACTCCTTATCCAGATTGAATGATTGCCTATGGCTCTTCTGGCTACTTTTGTCTCCCCCTTTACTCCCTTCTCTCCCTTGCCTCAAAGGATTACAAACATATATACAATAGGATTCATGAACCCATTTTGGTTCAGATCCTTAATATACTCAATGATCTGCTAACTAATTCTAAATAAAGCAACATAATCAACCCTATCTCAATGACTCGCTCATGAGATCCTTGACCCTTATCGAATTCTACCAATTGACATGGGCTTAGTTACATGACTCATTTAATGACTCATCACTCACCTAATCTCATCACCTATCTACAAGAATACTCAACATAGATTTATTTACAATGTAATAGTCTAAGGACTATTAATTCAGAATATGAAGACCTCTTCTAGGTCTGATCAAACATTGAGCTTACACTTGAATGGAGAGAAGGATGCTCCTACATCAAACTCCCTAGGAAGAAAGAAAAATGAACTCCTGGTCATAACCTTCCATATTCAGTATGCCAGGATCCCAAACTTTGTACTTTAGCTGATCATCCATCTCATCATATTGTTTTGTCTTTGTCATCCTCAGTTCTCCTGGTTTCCATACTTTCTGTTGCAATTCTCCACTAGCTTTGCTTCTGCAATCTTCTTATGTCATCTGTCTTCTATTTTTGTTTTTTCTATTTGCTCTGATGATGTAAATCTTCATTCTTTCCTCATTCCTTCTCCGAGACACTTTCACCATCAACATCCTTAATTATTCAATCTCCATCTGCAGTCTATCCTTTGGCTGGTACACCTTCTTACCCTGCTTGTCTTTTGTCTTTTTGTTGCTGGACACTACTTCCGGCATCCTCATTTTTTAAGGATTTCTCCTTTCATCTACAATCATACCCCAACTATAAGGTGTTCCAAGATGCTCCACAAAATTATGTTGGTCTGCCATTTCCCTTGACTGATGTAACAAAATGATATCATTATAAGACAATTCAATTCCTTGACTTCCCATATTCTCCTCTCCAATGTTGTCACTAAACATTTCTATGCTTGCATACATTAAGCAGTCATCTTTGTCAATCCTTGGATTGAATAACCAATCTTGTAGCATTTTTAATTCTTCATCATACTCTCTGAGGTTAGAAAGTTTCTCTTTATCTTCAATATCCAACTATGCAACAACAAGAACTCCTTGGTACTAATCACCCTTTTGAGACAATATAGTATTTTCCTGTGTCATGCTATATTTATTCCTTTGTCTTCCGACATCATTATCAAAATATGCAAGTGTTCTCCTTTGGTTATCTCCACGAGACCATGTCATCTCATCCTTCAATTCCAGAACAAAATTTTGGCTTTGGTCCATGTCAAGGATGCATGGATACTCTCCTTCTTCTTCCTTTAACTCTAGGACAACCTCACAAGGTTCATCACATGTTACCCCTACATATATACACAATTCATTAATTTCAAAAATATTGATATTTTCATCACCCATTGACTCTCTTATCAGCATATTCTTTTGTTCATCTGAACTCTCCCAAGACTTCATGGGGCTTTCAGCTAGTCCCTCTTCTACACCATATTTGCCCAAGATGATTACATGTTCTGGTTGACAATAGTGAACATATTCCTCTGTTAATGGCCCAATTCTGATCTTGCTTTTCTTTTCCAAAGCATCCATCCTATGCTTCATTTCCTTATCAACCTACATAAACACATCATCTAAGTGTTCTTCAATACCTGTAGTCATACATAAACCATTAGATTTACAAATATGAGACTTTGAAGTCCTTGTTGATATCTTTTCTAGCATCCTCCTTTTGTATTGGTCTAAGCACAACATCAAACTTTCACCATCACCTATTTCTTCAATAGTATTATATACAGGCTGCATACACTCTTGATAGGATACCATATCATCTTTTACTATAACAAAATTATATTATGCTATCCTGCTTTTGGAAAGAACATCTTATTTTTCTTCAGACTTCATGACAGTCCAAGGTGACTGTTCAACTTTTTCCTCCATCAGAATGCAATTTTGATTCTTCCCTATAGAAATGTCTTTGCACATTTCTTTTTCTTCCTTCTTCTTCAGATCGTCTTCAATTGACTGTATTCCTCCATCAAGCAACTCATCAATGAGTTCCTTTTGCTGCAATACTTCAGACCTTTCCTCATTTGAGAGACTTTCTTCTTCAATTTGAAGACAATTTCAAAAGACTACTTATCATCTGCAACAAAACCTGTAATAAAAAAAATCATCAGTCTCAAAAACATAAGACCTCTTGGTCTCATTCGATCTCAGAGTCATCTCCTCCATAAGTTGATCTGTACTCTTTACAGAATCCATGTGACTTTCAATTAGTCTCTCCTTTTCTACTTCATCATCATCTCCAAGGAAAGGACCCTATTCAGGTTCACAATATGAAACTTCCATCTCAGACTCAGCTTCCCTGAGTTCTTCTTTCAATCTAGCATACATCTTTTGCCTTAGATTCACCTACACTGATTTCCATCTTACCTTCCTTTTCCTCATTACCCAACGTCCATACCTCTAGGTTTCTTCTGCAACTGCTTGTATACGCTTCTTGAAGCACCAAATGTCTCTTTCTAACTCTAGAAACTCCCTGTTACATTCTTCTTGACTTTCTTTCTTCTTTATTTTGTTGCGGATTTCCACTGAACCCTTGCAATGACCTTCAATAGTCATTGTTTCTATCTCCCTCTCTTTTGTGAACTTCATCTTGTCCACTTGTGGACTGCTTTCCTAAGCCTCCCTCAACAAGCCTCCACACTTGTCTATTATACCTCAACAATCTATCTCTCCTTGAGCTTGTATTTTTGGTATCTCTAGTTATCCTCCTCTAGAACCTTTTGCGCATATTTTTTGCTCTTCTATTTGGCTTCTGTAGGTCCACTTCTATTTTTAGAACATGCACTAGTCCTCTCTTTTCCAACCTTTGTTGGATTTATGGGTTCTGCCACTGCTTCCTCTTTCCTCTAAGAGTTCACAAACTCTTCTTCATCAGGAACATAAGTGTCCTATGTTTAACTCCACTTCCTTTAGTCTGTTGTAACCTATTAAATCCTTCCAAGGATTTCTTCTACACTCTCCTGTGGCGAATATCAATTTAAAACACACACTCTTTGTCTGCAAGTATTTTCCCACAATTAATTATAATCATAACGGAAAACAAAAATATCATTACCTCATTCCAAGAGCTAGTTGTGCTCTAATACCAATCTGATGCAGATGGGAACCCCATACAACCATTATCCCATTTGCTTTCCCCTGGATTTAGCTTTCTCTACATTTAGAAAACTATAAATTTGGATTCTTGTCCAAATATTTCTTCTCCCGCAGGTTCAATTCCACAAACACGTTTCCGCAAGACAATTCCTTCCACAAGACAAATTTTATCAAATATGTCTTTCCGCAACCTCACTCTCTCTCTGCAAATTCAACATTTTCGCAAGCTCCTTTCCACAACAGAGTTTCTGCAACTCTGTTTCCGCATTTGTGGATTGTGGATTGTGGAAATTCCCAAATTCCAAATTTGACTTCCGCAATTATGCGGCCGCAACACTCCTTTCCACAATCAGATTACGGATTGCTGATCCAACTTTTCCAGAAGTTGAACTTCTGCAATTTCCCTCCTGTAATTCCTTTTCTGCAACTCTTTACAACCGTTGATTTCATGCGGCTTCCTTCCTGACCGTTTATCTGAGATCATATGCAGATCTCATCTTATCTTTGCGGACCCTTTATCTTCCTTACACCTTTCTCTTGCGGGATTATTATGGAGTGTTATATCTCTTACACCTTTGATCTCGTCTGTTGATCTTCTATCTCCAACGAAACTTCACTTAACCTTGTAGATTTTATATCTTCCACTCATGTTCACTTCGTGAATCTTTCCCTGTCATCGATCCATCTTCTTGAGATGTTTTGAGCCATCCAATGTCTGCTAAACTTGATTCCCGTGACTTGATAATTCTTCGTTGATTGATTAGAGGTTCGAACAATTAACTTCAATCAATCTCTCTTTTCTAGATCTCTGTAACCTCTTCGTGGTCTTACACAACCTCTGTAATATTCAACTATTTCAAGCCCTAATTTCATACTATGCATACACCAATTTATCAATCATTAACAAATATCATCAATCATTCAATTCATGAAATCATACATTCAGAAAGAACTGTAATCACACACAAAGATACGATGAAATAGGCTTTCCTTCTTTGAATACAATGAAATTGTACATTCATGATCATCTCAGAACTTGTGTTCTGATCCCCTTAGTCTGGTATAACTGAAACCAACGACCTTGGCCTGATTTACAATGATTTGGCCACTCCTTGTCCAGATTGAATGACTGCCTCTGGCTCTTCTGGCTACTTTTGTCTCTCCCTTTACTCCCTTCTCTCCCTTGCCTCTAAGTATTACAAACATATATACAATAGGATTCATGAACCCATTCTGGTTCAGATCCTCAATATACTCAACAATATGCTAACTAATTCTAAATAAAGCAACATAATCAACCCTATCTTGATGACTCGCTCATGAGAGCTTTGACCCTTATCGAATGCAACCATTTGACATGGGATTAGTTACATGACTCATTTAATGACTCATCACTCACCTAATGACTCATCACCTATCTAGAAGAATACTCAACATAGATTTATTTACAATGTAATATTCTAAGGACTATTAATTCAGAATATGAAGACCTCTTCTAGGTCTGATCAAACATTGATCTTAGACTTGAATGGAGAGTAAGATGCTCCTGCATCATACAACTGAATGGAAGCACCAACTCCCAATTATATTTACTAGCACTGGCTGGAAGGAGGCTACAACCCCCTGATTTGTTTTACTAGCTCCAATTGGAAGGAAGCTACTACTCGATTGTTTTACCAACACCAACTAGAAGGAAGTTGCGACTCCCTGATTTTTTTACCAACATCAACTAGAAGAAAGCTGCGACTCCCTTTCCTTATCCCTTCCTTCCTCCATGAAAAGACTATTTGTGTATCGAAAGAAAATATGAAATCTGCAAGTACTTTGTCTGTGATTTGTGTCTTTATGATCTGTAACTTCTGCATTTCTTATGGTCTATGTCTTAGCCTTTTATTATATGCATCACAACAGTCTGTGATATGTGATAATATTTTCTTTAAAACTTATACCACTTGCAATCTTCAGATATATGCAATTCCACAACACTCTGTCACTTCTGCTATTGGACGATCTGCATCATTTACAGAGTAAGACCTTCACACATACTGATTCTGGTTATCCTTCTAATTTGTGCACTTCCTGTTGTTCATACTCTTAATTTTCACACAATCCAACTATGTTGTATAAACTTCTTTTGTGATAAATGGGCCATTGGTACCCCAAGAATTAGAAGCTTTCCCAAACAAATCGAATCATTTTCAAGTATTCAAGTCACAAGATTACTAAAATGCTGACATCTCTTTCTTATTTATAATATTTCTAGTTCAAGAGATGTTCCCACGAGTTGGAATTCCTTTTACTTGATGAGGCCCCAAATTTCTTTCTTCTTAGTCAAGCTAACCATCATTTTCTATACTACATCGGCATGCATCCTTTGGTAATTCAACTTTGCGGGGTTTTGAAAAATAACGCCCATTGAATTGGTGGTATTTTCAAACATATGTCTCATTATTGAGTGGCAATTTTGCACTTCCTGACATTTAACATTTCTTCTCTATGTATTTCTTCAAACTAGATTTATACGTCTTCAAGTTCTTGTCGATGTATTTCTTCAAACCATCTTTGTACATAGAGAGAGTTTGCCTAATGGATTTATTCTTGCTTCAAGTAATCCATCTCATATGTTTGATATCCGTCTCATATTATTTATTCATTAAAATTTATGGTTTATTATCAAACCTTCATCCTTTGACATCAATGACTACACAAAGGTTCAACAATATTTCATACTTTGGCATCAATGGAAACATAAAGGTTCAACACCAAACACATCATAATCGACTCTAATCCTTCCAAAAATATCAAATAATACTAACACACATCCAAACAAATATATTTGACTCAGTAACAAACCTTAGGGGACTTTTATTAAATATTTATGATCAATATTGTAAAATGCATAACCATATGAGAAAGATTTATACATGGAATCACCGATGTCTTAAATATGAACACCATACAAGGAAAACACTTGCATATTTATTATTAAATGTACGGGAACATTAATGAAACTTATTACAATAGTACATGTCTCTTACATATCTCAAAAATCATGAAATAATCATTTACAATTGTACAATTTCAAACCTCTACCAGAAGAGATACAAAATGGAGTTGATATGATAAAATGGGCACATATCGATCATATGAACACATGTTTTAGTGAAAAAGTGTTTTCCACTGGAAAAAACTCTTTGAATGCAATGGAACATGTCTCACATCCCAAAAATTCAAAAAAGTGTTTAAACCAAAACCACCATTTCGACCCTCCTTCATCGACCCAAGTTCTAAATCAACAAGAAACACCTCCAAATGATAGAGAAGCCTACAAAATGGTTCCCTTTTGTCACATATCAGCCATATAATTCCCAAGAATGATCTATTCAAGTGAAAATGGATTCAATGGCACGCCCTCCTTAAGCAAGAACCCACAACTCCAACACGAAAAATGCTTGTAAAACACCATAAACCTCTATTGCTACAACTTGAAATTCCAAACACTTGTAGTTGGATTCAAACTTGCAATATAAAATTATATAAACCTTCATCAACTAAATCTCACTTTATAAATATGAGTGATTCCTCCTCACCTCTCATTCACATGAAGCACAATTGAGAAATATGAGTGATTTCTCCTCTCTTGCTAGCTAGGGTGGACTATTTCACCATCTAAACTAGTTTTGTAGCACGAGGCACATCTCCCAAGCTTGAGAGGCTCAATGGAACTCTAAAACCAAAATTCAAATGACCAAAATCTCCTTCAATTGTGTCTTCACCCTTTTTATAAACCTTCTTTGAGCATTCCCCCCTCATTCTATAATTCTCTCACAAATATTTAATAAAATATTAATAAATGTTATTTATATGAGAATGACACCTCGGGACCCATTTACTTCCTCTCTAATGTTATTTTCCCAAATAATAACTTCATCTACCTTGCAAATTCGAATTTGAGAGGATTAGCTTGATTTTGGGGCAATTACATCCTCATGTGGGCCCACTCTAACCTCTAGCACCCTCATTGTCTAAATTTAGGACCTACAACATGTTATAAGGTGTCATAAGCTATCACAAGGATATGCAACATATCATAAGTTGTCATAATATGTCATAGATTCCCATTGAGATTTACACTTCCACAAGTATTCCCTCCTTTACTATTCTTATCCCAGGGAGTTACAATTAGATAAGATGCATTCATTATGAGATGCATTCCACCTTAGAATTCGAATTTGGAGATGCTTGGATTTATTTGAGGGAATTACATCTCATATGGGGGCTCAAATCATCCTCCTATGCACCCTCCTTGTCCAATGTTTTTTCTAATGTTGCATTAATCACAAATATTGGACATTATACTACACAAATTTGTGACCTATTCCACCACCTTAATAGTTATCATGAATGTACCAAGTGACTTTGGCCATTAAATACCCTAGTCCAATGGAATAGTCCTTATCAAAATTTGGGGACATTACAAAGTGATAATGAAAGTCATTGATAGATGCAAGTAATTCAACCGATGATGAAAATGTAAACCAAGGTACAAAACAAATCTCACTATGTCAATAAATGTCTTGCCACCAAACATAGAGGGAAACCACTCACTTAGTGACCAATTATGAAGTGTCGTTTGTTGAGTGGATTGTAACTCACCAATGATGGGAGTAAGACCCTATATGCTATGGAATCTAATTCTATCTCCTTGATAATGGGTTGAAGTTAATGAGAGAAGACCTTTTAGTAGGAAAATCCTGGAGCCCTTTCATACTAGCATCAACACACAATGGATATGATTTCACCAAGAAAAACTTAACAACATGGAAAGGACAACATTCAAATTCATGGAATATGAAGAATAATAGGATTTATCTAGACTTCCTTTGAACATAATCCCAACAAATTTTGTGACTTGAGAAACAATTGAGACCCATGGACGAAACACTGATATAAAGCTAAAAATGAAAGAGTTAATGAAGGATTCTCCATATAGATTCAAAAGTAATCGACCAAAGGAGTTTCAAAATATAAATCATTGTTAAACCTCTATGCTCAATACTAAAATCCAAATTGTAAAGGAAGACACGTGTTGAGCAAAGGGTGGACATTTATCAATGAAAAAATGGTGCTCTCTCTAAAATGAAAAAATGGTGTTGAGCAAAGGGTGGACATTTATCAACATGTTTCTTCCAAGGATATTGTCTAGAATGCAAATGCAATGGACGAAGACACGAGAAACATGACAAATGCAATGGTAGTATGAAAGTTGCAATGAAGTATTAGGTATAAGTGTGCAAGTAGTTGCGAGTAAGGGAAAATCCATAATGAACAAAAAAGAGATCCCTATAAGGAATGTCTAGAAATACATGAAAAAGAGAGGCATGCGACTTCTTTCAAAGTCACGATACAATTAACAACGCCTTGGAGTCTATGAGAAAAAAATAGAATGGGTACTAAAATGGAAAGATGGTTCTCACTAAAGAATCCCATGTGAGGTGTTAAGATATTAATCCAATATGCAGATCTCCAATATATTATCCTTCTTGTATAATTTTTTAGGGGTTCAGAGGTGGAGCTTGCGAGGAGAAAATTTCTAGACCCTTCTACTATATTTTGGTTCCTTCTGGAACCCTCAATTATATTGTATAAAACGGATGTGACCCCCTGGTATTGTAACAAAAGAGAGATAGAAGAAATCATTTACAAGTTTTTTGCCGAGTAATAAACCTATATTGAAGCTGATATTTCCCTATGGTTTTACCTACGTACCACAATGTCCATGTAAATCTCGGTTTCTATTATTATTGTTTTTTGCTTGTTTTTTTATATTTTTTTCTAAGATATGTCATCAGAGCCTATAATCTCATAGCGATATGGTTTTCTGTGGGTGGGAGTTTCAATAATGATAGGAGGTTTAACCGAGTTCAATATTGAGAAATTTAATGGCAACACTTTCTCCTTATGAAAGATGAAGGTGGATGATTTATTGGTTTAGAATGTCCAAGCCCTATCCTTGAAAGTGGTTGTGAAAAAATTGAGCAACATAACATATGAGGACTGGATAAATCTAGATAGAAAGGCGGTTTCTACAATTCATCTTTTCATTGAAAACTTTGTCTTGTTCAATGTTGTTGAAGAAAATACTGCAAAATCCCTTTAATGGGAGAAACTTGGGAATGTGTATGAGACTAGATATGAAACAAATAAGGTTTTCCTAAATAACAACTTTTTCATCTAAGGATGGAGTGTTCAAATATGGCAGATCATCTGAATGAGTTTAATTTCTCAATTACCAAACTTCTCTCTATTGGTGTAAACATGGAGGATGAGGACATGGTGATCATTTTACTTTGTTTCCTCCCAGATACCTAGGATCATATGGTGGTGACCATCGACAACTCATTATTTGGAACTATGAAATTTGATGATGTGGCAGTTGCTTTACTATGAGAAGAGTTGAGATGAAAATCATCTCTAGATCCCTTTACCAGTGAAACCCTATTTATGAGAGTGCGATCTAATGAAAGGGGCCAACAAGAGAGATCATAGTTGAGATACAATTATAGAGGATGCAAGAAAGGCAGGTGTTGGATTTGTGGGAGACCAGGGAACTTGGGGAAGGCCTATTAGTATGTAAAGAAGGAAAATAAGGATGAAAATTGAAATCATCCATCAGCTGAATCTAGTACACTAGATTGAAAGGAGATGACAACATGTGAGGATTTCTATCAACAACAATAGATCTCTATTATATGCTTAGGTTTTGGACTCAGGTGCATCTTTCCACATGTCTCCACATAGAGAATAATTTGTCAAATACTATCTGTACAGTGGTGGAATGACCTACTTGGGTGATGATCATCCTTCATAAATTGTCAGAAGAGGGGACATTGAGATCAAGTTGGATGATGGTAGAGAAAGGAAGTTGTGTGATGTATGGCACGTACCAAATCTAAAAATAATTTTCTCTCAATCAAGATGATGGATAAGATGGGGTAGTCTACCTTTGGTGATAGTTGTTGGAATATATTAAACCCACTCACAACTTAGGATAAAATAATTAATCATTATTTGATTAATTATTCACCCACTAGTTTAATTAGTTGGCATCCACTTGCACCTTAAAGTCAATACATGCCATCTATATCCTAGGAATGATTTATCTCCAATTTTGGGTTGATCTTGACCACCTTTTAACCATCCAGAATTAGTATACAAGAATTTACAGTAGATTCTGCTTTGTTTTGCTTTTTCTGCTTTTCCTGCTTTTCTATGTATAAGATAAAAGCTAGTCAACTAGGAAACTAGGAGCTTTTGTTTCCAACCCATCCTCCATTAGTTTTTCTCCATTTTCTAGGATTAGCATGTTTTTTTCCATCTCCTTGACAACTCACTCATGCTTTTTCCAAATCGTGAGGTCCTTGATAGATTTGGGAAGTGCTTTAGCCACCTATGGGGGTTTGCTATATTTTGGTAAGTCAGCCTTTTTGAGCTTTATGAGTTGTTTCCATACAATTTGATTTTACTATGAGGGATGTAATATTTATGTACACTATTATTCATAATTATTCAATGGAAGGATACACACCAATATTCATCTCTTCATTCATGTGATTCAGTTTCTTTTCTTCTCTCTATTTTTTCCTGTGTATGTTTGTGAGAATTCTTAGTAGCAAGATCTATTTCCTGTGCTTCTTCTTAGAATAATTGCTCATAGCATTGATATATTATTTATACATGGTATCAGAGCTATAGGGATCACAACCTTTCCATCTTCTACAGCAGCAAGGTTTATCAAGTTCTACAGAGTTGAGGAGCGCTTCCAGTCTCCTATCCCTCTCTGAACAAGAGCTTGTCTAGCTTACAAGATTTTATCCTAGTTTGTTTTGCAGGTTGCAGAGAGTATATCTTAGAGCATATCAAAAACTTCAATATGGATTCAAAAGTTCCTCTACTATCTCCTTTCAACTATGCCGACTGGAAGCCAAAGATGAGTGCATACTTGAAGAGGCAATGTCTCGTTGATGTCTCCATTGGTGCATTGAGTGAACATGAGTTTTATGAAGAGAATATTGATTGGATAAATAATTGTGATAGATATTATGGAATCATGTTTTTGGGAATGTCTCCAAATATATATCATCTCATAGAATCTGCTGAATTTCCATTTGAGCTTTGGAAAATTTTGGACAAAGCTTTTGGTTTGCAGGAAATTGAAGATGAAGCATGGAGAGAACCTAGCATCTCCTCTTGTTCTCTCTCTCAAGATTTATTGGCCTATACATTCTCTGATGAATTTGATCATGATGAAGAATTTTCTCATACAGTTCATGTTTCTGTTTCCCCCTTTGATTTGAATGCTTCCTCCTTTAATGAAGAAGCAAATATTGAAGATCCATCTTTTTCTGTGTCTCTTGAAGGTTATTTTTGTTCTTGTGATACTATTGATGAAAAAGAAGTAACATATGGAGCTGATGATGATATTTATTATGATCCTATAACCCATTCATTTTTCTCTAAATCTCCTATCTTAGATTTTGAGATCTATGTGCCAGATTCTTCACACCTTGTGCATACCTCTCTCATTGATGGTGCGCAACCCAGTGACTTCCAGGATGTTTGCTTAGCCACATCAAGCCTTATTTGTGTCATACCACTTACCTTACTTGATCTCATGTGCTTCATCATATCCTCCTTTGTTCTTGGCATCGATACTTATATCCTTCTTGAAAATTTTGAACATCTCATTATTTCCTCCTTTCATACAGAGGATTCATTACCAGTGTATTTCCATGAGTCTATTGATATGCTTGTATGTGATCCTTTGGATTATGATTTAGAAGTATATTTTCAGGTTGATACACATATCATACCACCATCCATACCATCTACCATAGCTCTGAATAATCCTAATACTATACAAATCCCTAGTTCACTAGTTGATTCCTCATTGGTCTCTTATGCAGTGATATTTATCTTACATGATTTGAAGTCTTTCCTAACTTTCAGTGGTGGGTTATCCATTACCTTAGTAATATATGGAATGATATTAAACATGTTTGGATTTGTTATAAACACTTATGGTTCAGATCTTATTCCCATCCATCATTCAGATTTTTACACCTATAAGTTTTCCCCAGTTGCTCATAATTTTCCTAGTCTAGCCCTATATCCTCATGGAGCCATTGAATCCTTTGTCCTTGCTGTTCCATATGCTAATATTTCTGATATATCAGATTTTTATCAGCCTCATATCAGATCTATATAGGTGATACATCATATTGGAAGATTGACATGTGATTCACATCACAATTTTGCAGCTATTCAGGGAATTGGGTGCGAAATAAATTGCCTTATTTTTTGTACTCTTTGGAAAGGAGTATGCACATATCTCTATTCCATTTCAGATTATGTTTGCATATCAGAGTTTGACAGAAGAAATAAGCATTTAGATAATGCTCCTAATTCATCAATTGATGAGATACAAGGAGTCTCTCCTTTTCCTTCTTGTAGGTTATACACTCCAGCGCATGATCATGGAGTTCATGATTTCTTCAGCAAGTCCTTCATCCAGAAGCAGTTCAGTCAGCTCATTAAAGTGAAGATGAAGATATGTTGAAGGCATATTTCAAATTTTGTGCCTTGTCCTATCTTGAGGGAGGATTTTCCCCATGTGGTTTTGCCTCTTTCCTCACTTTTCTGTACATAATAATTTTTAAAGGGTGACCATAGCCTTGTTGCTGGGCCCTATATGCATCTATATTTTTTTTCATACCATCATAAAGTCAAACTTATAGGGGGGATTTGGAATATATTAAACCCACTCACAACTTAGGATAAAATAATTAATCATTATTTGATTAATTATTCACCCACTAACTTAATTAGTTGGCATCCACTTACACCTTAAAGTCAATACATGCCATCTATATCCTAGGAATGATTTATTTCCAATTATGGGTTGATCTTGACCACCTTTTGACCATCCAGAATTAGTATACAGGACTTTACAATAGATTATGATTTATTCTGCTTTTTCCGCTTTTCCTGCTTTTCTATGGATAAGATAAAAGCTAGTCAACTAGGAAATGGGAGCTTTTGTTTCCAACCCATCCTCCATTAGTTTTTCTCCATTTTCTAGGATTAGCATGTTTTTTTCCATATCCTTAACAACTCACTCATGCTTTTTCCAACTCGTGAGGTCCTTGATAGATTTGGGAAGTGCTTTAGCCACCTATGGGGGTTTGCTATATTTTGGTAAGTCAACCTTTTTGAGCTTTATGAGTTGTTTCCATACAATTCGATTTTCCTATGAGGGATGTAATATTTATGTACACTATTATTTATCATTATTAAATGGAAGGATACACACCAATATTCATCTCTTCATTCATGTGATTCAGTCTCTTTTCTTCTCTCTATTTTTTCCTGTGTATGCTTGTGAGAATTCTTAGTAGCAAGATCTATTTTCTGTGATTCTTCTTAGAATCATTGCTCATATAATTGATCTATTATTTATAGAATAGTCAATGCAAAATTACCAAAGGAGATCTCATGGTGTCAAAAAGAGAATCTTATGGGACCCTGTATCGTTTATGCAGTGATAGAGTGACAAATTATGCATTAGTAGCAGACTTAGGGAATGTTATTGATGCAATGATGTTGTGGCATTAAAAACTTAAACATATGAATGAAAATGGATTGAAAATTTTGCATGAGAAAGATATGCTTTCTAGGATTAAGTCTTGTGGTTTAGACTTGTGTGAGCACTATATTTTTTCTAAATAAGAGTGCTTGGTTTATTGCAAGCTCCAATAAAAGTTATGATGTTTTGAAACTTATCATTATGATATGTTTGGACCAGTCCCCACTATTAATGGTGCTAAATATTTTGTTACTTTTATAGATGATTATTCTACAAGAGCATGGGAATATTTTCTGAAAAATAATTCAAATGCCTTTGAGAAATTTAAAGAGTTTAAGGCATGATTAGAGAAAAGTTTGGGAAGTCTATTTTATGTCTCATATATGATAATGGAGGAGAATATTGATCCAAGGAATTTTATAATTTCTATTCATAGGAAGGAATTAAGCACCAAAAGACTACTTCATATACACCTTAGCAAATTCGTATGTCTAAATGGATTAATAACATAGTCATGGAACGTGCAAGAAGCACGATAAATGCATCTAGGTTGGATAATGGATTCTAGGTAGAGGCTGTTAATACAACTACATATTTAATTAACATATCACGTATAACCGCGTTGGATTTTGGATGAGTTTTGGTGTGGTAAGCTAGTTGATTATTCTCATTTGCATATTTTTTTCTATGATGTGTTTTCCCATATGCCTAAATAAAAGAGGTCTAAGATTGACCCAAAGTCAAGGAAATGCATTTTTATTGGTTATGATAATATAGTAAATGGGTGTATATTGTAGGAAGCTATTGAGCATAGGATAATTGTTAGTTGGTTTTTTATTTTTAAAATACATCCAAAGGAAGGAGGTACAATAGACACCCAAAATTGTACTAGTTGAAGTAGAAACGAGTGAATATGAAAATGAAGCTCTTGATCAACATGGAAAACAAGTTCAACAACCACAACTTAGAATATCTACACACCCCAAGAGAAATACAAAAAGATATTCTCTTGATTTTTAGTCTTTTTTTGCTTTGTTAATTGATTATGGTCAACCTGGTTGATCCAAATGGATATTGGTGACCACCCACATATTACATTGGTTCGAAACAACTTTTCTACTTTGACAGTTTTTTATGGATTTTCGTGTCTCAAACTTATGGAGCCATTTTAATGCCCTAAACAATGCTTTTGGAGATCCCACGATCTAGATGTTACCAAAGGCAGGTTTGAATGGGAAAAATGTGTACTTATTAACTAGAACTTTTCAATGCGCTACCTAGCACCCTAAACAAAGATCACTTGCAAAAGTTATGCCCCCAAGAATTTGACACCTCAAATAACCACCTTAGGCAAAAAAAACCTTTTTACGGTTCATCTCATAGGGTTAGGTTTTTAAATGTTTAGGGTTTTCCCCCTCATGATTATGATAAAAAGGCCCTTCAGACTCCTTTTGTAATTAGCTTGTGATGAATGAGTGCAACCTTCACTTCTCTTCTCAGAGATAAATCTACCACCATTCTAGCTATTTTTATTTTACTATCTATTCTATTCATTCATTTAATAGAATATGACTTTAATTTATCATTGTGTTCCTTGCAATATATCTATGTATGTGGTTCTATATATGCTCTTTCATTTTTTTTTCACATAAGTTCAGATCACTAGTTCATTTTAGGAAGCTAGATAATCTAAGAACACATATAAATGAAGGAAATGCGTGCATGAAGAAATGAATGCATTAAACAAGAATCACACATGGGAACTTGTGATCTCCTGCTAGGTAGAATTTTTGTTGGAAATTAGCGGGTGTATAAAATAAATAAGAACACTGATGTGTTGCTAGAAACTTTATAAAGCTCATTTGGTAGCACTATTATATGTGGATAATTTAGGTATACATTTAATGAAATATCCTCTCTAGTTGTGAAGCTTACTAATATAAGTATTTTCCTTGCTTTTGTAGTAGTAGAATATTTAGAGTTGGAATAACTGTAAAAATTGTTTTCCTGCATGGCGATCTTGATGAAAAAATTTATATGGATCAACTTGAGGTATATAAAGAAATAGGTAAAGATAATTTGGTTTTCATACTCAATAAATTTTTGTATGGATTGAAATGTCATGTCCCCATCCAAATAAGACTACTTGAAAACAATGTTTCACCAACCTACAAGTTCCCTAGATTGAGGTGAGGTCATAAATTTTTGTAATAAGGGAGATATGAGACCCAAAAGAACTATAGTTTACCATATACACATTAAATTGGTTCATATAAATACTAAATGTGAAGAAAATAAGGTGGCATTGGTTCATGGAGACACTTGGAGGCTCATGGAGTCCTTGGGTGGCTAAATTCCCCCCTACACTTGGCATGACCTTCATTCGAATTCGAATACATGGGGAAGGAAAAGTCCTTGGGAGGTGAATATGTGTCAATTAGAATATCACAAGCCAATGAATTCGAATTGGCAAGTGGAAGTAACTCCCATGGAAGAGGAAGATGCTAGTAGACAATATGTTCCACTTGGAAGGAGATTCCATGCACTATATGACAACAAATGATGAAAGATTCTATGACAAGTATGACAAATTCAGACCTGATTGCATACATATTAAAAATATGACATGACAGGGATAAAAATTTCCACCAATAGGTGAAATTTTGGAGTTAGAGGCAACCATTTGAATTGGGGAAAGAATTGGAGCATGAAGAGGAAGACAAGTGTCATAGGAGTTACTGAACCACTAAGATGAGTTGGGGGAAGACCATGGATGCAAATTAAAACTTAGGAGGACTTATTAATATAATAAAAGGATGTCATGAGGAAGGAGAATGTATTTTTATCATTTTATAATTTTCCTTTGGAATTTTGGAGACCTCTTGCTTGTCCATTGCACAATTAGTGTTCACTCTACCTGATTGTGAACCAATTTTGAGGGAGTTGGATTCCTTTCCAAGTTGGTGGATGGAGAGGCCACCTATAAATCTAATTTGGAGCTGAATGAAGTATTTTAGTTTCATATTGAAGGCTTATACAGTTTGAGACTCATCTAATTCCCCTTCTCTCATTCCTATTTCACCATTCCCCATGATCTCATGTGATGGCACAATTGTTGGAGTGGTGCTAGCGCTTGGATGAGTCTAGTTGATGACCAAGATTGGGTACATTATGTTTGGATCTGTAATATTATGTCCCTATACTCTGTAAGTCGAAATATCAGAAAGACATATGCAAACATGCCCTCATTTCCAAGCTATTGATTAAGTAGTTTTAATGTGTTTGGATTCCTTTTTGAAGGAGTTATATATCTGATATGCACTAAGGAATTTATATTATGTTAAATATTTTTTAAGAATAAATTTATATGCTGTATATTTTCTCCATTCATCATGTCATGTTCTGAACTATTTCTTGTAATTTTTATGAGTTAAAATGGAGCTAGCAATGCCATTTCCCCTTAAGAAATTTCACTAAAGATTATCATACGAATGTTGTACTTTATGACAAGTTTTCAGAACTAATAAACATGTTTAATTATAAAACATGAGGTATGGTATCAATCCCTATACTATGATAACAATTTTTGGAGGGCCATATATGAGTTGGGAATCCAATTTGTCTTACACCCTAGGAGGGATCTAACCACAATTTCCTAATAAATTTGCTCTTTCTGTCATTAGCCCCCAAAAAAGTTGAAGATGTATAAATTAAGTAATAAAGTGTTTATAGAGTATATTGGGAGGTATTAAGACTCATAATACTATATAATTTCAAATTCGGGACCATCTGGTTTCATTTGGAACCCTCTAGGGTCATAACTAGTTCAGCTCGAATTTGTCCAATTTGTTCATTTCTCCAAAATTTTCAAGTAGGGTAATTACAGTGGTATCAGAGCATGATATTAGCACATTTTGAAGTTCCATGTTCATGTTTCATAATGATAACCTCCCTCCATTATAAACTAAAACTGAAGACATTGGCAGTGGAAGAGAAGAAGGTGAAGAAGTCAATTCTGATTTCGAGAGGATTAGGGAAAAACTAGGATAAAAAGATATGGAGGATAAGGAGGATATTAAAACATTCATAAGGTCATATTTTGAAGATATGACCAAGAATTGTATGCAAGGGTTCGAATTGTTGGCTAGCCAACTTGGGATCAAG
Source organism: Pseudotsuga menziesii (assembly GCA_001517045.1). Taxonomy (NCBI): domain Eukaryota; kingdom Viridiplantae; phylum Streptophyta; class Pinopsida; order Pinales; family Pinaceae; genus Pseudotsuga; species Pseudotsuga menziesii. Next base: position 365,764 of record LPNX010901459.1, on the reverse strand, counting down.
TCAACACTAGGGAGTAGTAATAGTACACCTCATGAAGAGAAGAAGACCCATGGGGAAGTTATTTTCTCAAATATTGGACCTCACAACAGACCCCATGAATTCAAGAATCAAACCAGACCTGCAATTCCTAAGTTATTAGATTCTAAATAAATCCTTGAACCTACTTATGGAATGAAGGAATCAACAAATGATTGGAAACAATTAAGTGAAGAATGTAGGAAAGTTCTTCCTTTCGACGAGTTCCTCAAAGCCTATCACCAACTTAAGTATGGAGAAAGTGGGAATAAGACACCTTCTATAAATCATGAATTAAATTATACCATGGGAAACCTAACTATTCCTTCCTTTGATGGATCTTCCCAAATGTTTGCTAATGCTTGGATATAAAAACTAAGTGTGTATTTCCAGTTAAATCCTATGGTTGAAGAGGATGCATTAAAAATTACCATTCTACATCTTAAAGGAGAATCCAATGATTAGTGGTTCAATGGTATTAGAACCTTGGGAAATGATAATATTTAATCCTATGAAGAGTTTTCCAAGGCTTTAGTGGAGATATTTGATAGGAAAGGCCTTGAACTTCCTTTCAAATAATTAGCACAATTAAAGCAAATTGGGACCCCTGAAGCATATATATTAGAATTTCAAAAGCTCTCAGTGACGGTTTCTGATGTTTCTATGGATAGGTTGGTTTTACTATTTACTGTAGGATTGGAAGAACCTTTGAAATGACTCATGAAATCCTACAAGCTAACTACATTAAATGATACCATGAATTTGACAAGAGATCAACAAAATCTGTTTCTAAAGACTAGGTATTCATTTAATCCTAATTTTCCTTCCAAACTCAAAGAAAGGAGAAATCCATAAAAAATGACTATTTTGTTAAAGAGAATAAGGAGGGACCAAGCAAAGAAGAACTCAAGAGGAAAAAATTGTGCTTCACATGCTAGCAACCTTGGGTTCTTGTACATAGGTGTGCTATGGGGAAGACACACTACATTGAAGTCTTCTTTGAATATGATGAAGAGGAAGTGGAGGAAGAAGTCCATATTTCATCCAAAGAATAGGGGTATGAAACATAAGAGGAAGAGAAGCCCTTTCCCAGAAAATTAAAAATTGCGGTACTTTCAGGTGTGCCTAGGTTTCACACCCTTAGACTCAAGGGTAATATACAAGGCCAAAAGGTTACAATCCTAGTGGATGGAGGATCAAATAATAACTTCATATATGCAACCTTGGTGGAGAGAATAAAGATACATAATGAAAATTTTTATGGCTTCACAATCATCATTCCATGTAATAATTATATGAATTGCACCCAATGGATTCCAAAGATTCAAGTTACTATAGCAAATCAAACTATTACCGATAATTTATATGTAGTGGATGAGGATGATACAAATGTGGTTTTTGGAGTTCAATGATTATATTATTTAGGGGAGCATACAGTAAACTATCAAGTCCCTAAAAATAGGTTAAAAAATTCGGAAGGGAAACCCATCTTGTTGAGAGGAATGCACACTTACCCAAATCAAGTGGTGTCCTCTCATAGTATGAGATCTATATTAAGGAATGTAGACATTGTATGGGTTGGTGAATGTTTGATTACATATTCCAAGCCTCACTTAAATGTTTCCAAGCATCATAAGGATATAAAGCAGTTGTGGGGTAAGTATGAGAAGGATTTTGGAGACCTTCCCCGAGGAAGACCACCTAATAGAGGGGTGGATCATGCCATTGAATTAGAGATAGGAACTAAAACTATCAAAATAAATCCCTATAGGAACCCTAAAAGGAGTCTATATGATATTGAGGAGGACATTACATAACTTTTGGAATTGAGTCTCATAAGACCTAGTTCAAGCCCTTATTCTTCTTCAATTGTTATGGTAAAGAAAAAGGATGGAAACTTGAGGATGTGCATTGATTTTAGAGCATTGAACAATAATATAGTTAAGAATAGATATCCCATCCCAAGGACCGATGATATCATGGATGAGATCCGTGAAGCAAAGTTCTTCTCAAAGATTGACCTTAGATATGGTCACAACAGGATTTGAACCCAAAATCTGACGACATCCGACGTAATGTACGGATGTGTTGGATTGCAATGATGAAAAGTACAACAAATTTTGAATTATTTTATCGTCGTTGAATTTCTGGCATAGATAGAATAGGATTTTCTACGACGAATTGACGTCGATTATGCGACGGGGTAGTGTCGAATTTGCGACGGCCCTTGGGTTGAATATCGGATAAGAGTGTGTCAGATTTTCTGATGTATTTGGGATTAAAAATGAAGACATATTTCAACGGTAACTATGTTCACATCATCAGATATTCGACTAGGGTGCATTTATAAATGTAAAATTTTTTGAACATTCTGATATGTTTGCTATAGAAGCGACAAACGGTTTGTGGAAATTATTTATTCCTTGATGGACGGTTTCAGGAATTAATTTTATTCTTCAATGGGTGGTTGTGGGAATTTTTTTTTTCTTCGATAGAGAGTTTGTGGGAATTTTTTATATTCTTTGACAAACCTTCGTTTGATAAAATTGTGATGCGTGGAACTTGATTTTTTAAGATTGTTGATAGTATTCATTCACGAAGTTTGTGACAAAATGTCAAATAGAAATATTCCTGATCCAAACGAAAATAATCGACAATTGCTTGCTAGAATATGGGATGCAGCGAAACGAAGTGGTGATGGAAAATGTTATTGCCCATCTAATCAATGCAGGGGATTTAAGAGGAGAAGATAATTGATCTCAATAGCCAAAAAACATTGCAGGGAACATGGACATGCTGAGGTGGGTAATGAATATCGTCCATTTGTAGGTTTTGCATTATAAAGTTTTTTTATATTCTTTTCATTGGTAAATGTATGTAGTATTTTAATATTTCCTATATTAATGTATATCTATTGATGTTTCCATGTATTTATAAAGGAAAGACACCCGACGACATATCGTCCATAGGAAGTGATTTCAGAACAAGTTCCCGATTAGGATCATGGAGCGTCTATGTTTAATGGAGAACAAGTGAATGATCATATTGAACAAGATGATCATACTGATAACGTAGTTGAAGATGATGGTACAAATACATTGATCCATGATTCATTTAATGTTAGAATGGATGATGACGATGACGATGATAATGAAAATGATGATGACTTTGATGATGTTCACGATATACCTATTCTCGATAAGGCACATGAACCCCTTTATGAAGGCTCCAAAATAAATCTTTTCTCTGCTGTATTGTTGATAATGAACTTGAAGGTTATGAATGGTATTTCAAACATATCAATCGCACGGATTCTAAGGTATGTAAAATAATCCATCACATATATAGGATCGTCATAAAGTTTACATGTATTCCTCTAATAATTGTATTGTTAACTCATTATTGATCATCGTACGAATGAAGTGTGTTTTGTTAGTATTATTTATTTATTACATTAACTATATATATATATATATATTTTGTTGTAGCTTGATAGATGAATTTTTGTTACCACCATCAAATATCTTACCTCGCACATATCGAGATTTATCTTCCATCATGAAAGAGATTGGAATGCATTATGAAGCAATTCATGCATGTCCAGATGACCATGTTATATATTATAATCAACATGAATTTGCAATAGAATGTATGAAATGTCAAATAAGTGGATATCGAACTGATCAAGTAACAAAAAAGGTGCCTCAGAAGGTTCTTCGTTATATTCCCATCAGTCCACGTTTGCAACGAATGTTTAGGTGCAAAAACATAGCTCAATTTATGGATTACCATGCCAGGAACAGAAGTCAAGATGATGTTATTTGAATGCTTGCAGATGGTTATGCTTTTAGAGATATGGAGGAAAAATGGCCTCAGTTTAAAGAAGAACCATGTAATATTAGGATTTCTTTGGCAGCAGATGGTGTTAATCCATTTGCATAGATGAAATCCATTTACACGGTGTGGCCTATTTTTGTTATCAACAATAACATTCCTCCATGGTTGTCAATAAATAGGGAGCACATAATGTTGTCAATGATTATTCTAGGTATTTTGTGTCTATAACTGTTTTATTTCTAATGTAGTTGTAGCATCTCATTTGTCGTATTATGTTTCCTAATTTCATTTGTATATTTTTGTATTTTAATTACTCTTGTGCATGGTTTATATATCTTAATGGTTCTCATAATTATATATTTGATATGTACTTCAAATCAATAAGGTAAGTTCAAAGTCAAAGATGTGAATGCATATATCGAGCCTCTTATAGATGAGCTCCTGAAGTTATGTAATGGAATCACTATGTATGATGTATCTAGACCAATACGACAAAGGAAATTTCAATTCCACGCAATGGTTGTATGGACAATACACGATGCCCCTGGGTTAACCCAATTTTGTGGTTTGTATTTTTAAGTTCCACTTTAATTGCATTTAATTATATGAAGTAATTAATATAGTTTATATATAATTATAATTGACATAGATATTCCATATCTATATATTGTAGGTCTTTAGACAAAGGGTAAATTTGCATGTCCAGTTTGTGGTCCTAAGATCAAATCTCATTGCTCAAAAATCTTAAGAAAGGAGGTGTTTGATGAGTATAGGCATTTCCTCTCAAGAGTCACAGGTATAGAAAAACCGAAAAATAATATTTTCAATGGGAAGTAGGAGACTGCATTAAAACCACAGAGAATGACACCTCACCTTTGGAAGATGCAATACAATAGAAATCGTCATCATGGTACGTATGGATCACCGTATATGAATTGCTATGTATTTTAAGTTTTATTGTGAGTTGTTTACTGTAGTGGCCATACTTGATTTATGATGTAATTCATTTATAAACTAATATTCATGATGTCCATCTTGATCATGAAGGAATTAATGGGCTTCCATGAGGAATGAAAAGTTATCCTATACAATTCAGCAAGTTTCCCTACTGTGAGCACTTACAAATTGCTCATTTGTTTGATACAATGCATATTGGAAAGAATGTGACTGAAACATTATGGAGACTACTGGAGCTAAGGAGGGAGAAATATAAAGTTGTGAAAGCTTGCAAAGACATTCAAGAAAGCAACAATGCAATGAAATACGCCATCCAATTTCATAGCAACGGAGACCAAGTTAATATACACTCAATTCCATGGTTGTTTACGGAGCAGCAAATCAATGTTGTCAAAGAAGTAATGCAAAAAATTAAATTTCCACGGGATTTTGTGTGAAATTGAAGAATATAATAACAAAAAAGGTGATTTTGCGGGGGTCAAAACACATGATTGGCATGTCTTCATCAAGGTAATTATTATTGTTATGTCCATATAATTTTTTTTCATTTTATTGCATAATTTTTTTTCTTGTTTGTATACTCTTTGTTTAATAAATGGCGTGGTTTGTATATTGATACAGTATGTTCTACCTCTCTCTCTCCTGAACAACTTCGACAACAATGTCAAACAAGTTATATATAATCTTGGTAAATACATGAGGTAACTAACGATTAGTTTCTTTTTCTTATTGTTTTTTTTTTAATTTTTACAAAAACGGTTATAGGCCTTTTTAAATTGATCTCCTGGCTAATCAGCTGCCAGTAGCATTACATACAATGATTCTGATCCAAAATATGCATAGGAGCCAGAGATACGGGCATATATATCTTAGCTGATCCCTTTACAATAGATCTGGAAATTGCTAAGCAGGCCTAGGAATTCAAACTAGCATAAACTTAGTGAAGGCAACTAGAGAAGCAGATAAAAAACCAAGCAGAGAGGAGGTAAATCAGAGTTCTGATTTTGGAGTCTTTCCTTGAAATTGAAAGAGGCGAGCCTCTAAAATGGAGGAGGAGCATGTTGTACTTTGTACCTCTCCAACTCCCCTGCGCATGGTCTGAAGTCTGCCCAGTGAATCTACAGCTTTAGACAGAGCCCAATGCAATTCACAGAGGGAGAACGCTTCCTGATATATTCTCAAACTTTAATTTTCTTCAAAATCTTGGCCTGGAGCTCATCGAGTGCCTCATAACTTCCTTTCTGGGCACGAAAATCTCTGGAGGATGTCGAATAGTGGCATATAACTCCATGCATAACCATGATAATCCGCATAAATTTGATAAATCTATGGCAGAAACTTTCCCATAAATGGCCTGAATGTAAAGAGATATAAGAATAAACCTGTAAAATCGACCAATTAAATAAGGATGCACCTGATGCCCCATTTGTGCCTTACTCTGATCATTTTTGTCTTGCTCATGGTCGTACTACTCCTCAAATTCCTCATTCTCTAGGCCGACGGAGGGGGATCTTTACTGACTGAAATCGTAGTGCTCTTCTTCTTGTCCTGGGTGGAACTAAGATTCATCTCTCCACTGTCTCTAGGGAATGGGCATGTAATTTTCAATTCCATTAACCAGAAGAGCTCCCTTACTCAAGGAGGCCCCAATGTTTGCTTCATGATCTACATTTTGGTTGAGATTCCGAAGGACATGATAGAAATGAACTTCTTTTGAAATCTTTCAGCTGAGTTGTGACTTTCCTATGGTAGTGGGCCAAGTCCATACTCTTAGGGGCCTTCTTCAGCTTAAGAGCCTGAATGATGATACGGGAATCACCAATGATAGCTAGCTTCTTAATGGAAAGGATTCTGGCTTGATTCAGGCCTTGCCAAATGGCAAGAATTTCAGCGATATTATTTGTTTTTTGACCTAGCCCCCAGGCGAAATTGAAGACAATTTTCCCTGAATAGTCTAGCACGACTCCTCCACTTCCCGCAGGTCCGGGATTCCCTTTCGAGGCCCCATCCACGTGCAGAATATGCTCATTCAGAGAGGCTCTCCATTTGATAAATTCTTGCTCCTCTAGTCTGATTTCCCAGGTAGAATGATGCTTAGTAATGTTCTTGGTTCTGGTGAGGAGGGAAGGGTCTAGCCCTTGGAACCAGCTATACTCTTCTCTGTCAGGGATAGCTTCATTGGTGAGATTTGCATTAGAGGCTACCAACTCTCCTATTAGCACCTTAACTTTGCTTTCCAATTGGGCCGGCGTACCTTCCATGTCCCTGAAGATTCTATTGTTACGCTCCAGCCAGAATTTCTAGCAGAGGAGTTTTGGAACCCACATCCAACAATACTTTAACAACTTCAACCTGGAGAAGGAAAAGGGAGCATAGTCAGACCAGGAGGCAAACAAGGAGAATATGGAAGGGGGGAGGTCAAGATTCAGCTACGCAAAGAGGATATTCCAGAGGTCTGAAGCAAAGGAACACTGGAGAAAGAGGTGGGTCAAGTTTTCTTCATGGCAGGTATAGAGAGGGCATCTTGAGGGCCCTTCCCAGCCTCTTTTTAGAAGGATGTCCCAGGTTAGAATGCTGTTATGCAGGGGGGACCAGCATAATAGATCTATTTTAGGGAGGGAGGGGTGGTACCAGAGGCTTCTCCAAACAGAGGGGTCTAGGGCAGCCCAAGGAATGGATTTTAGGGCTGCATACCCAGCAGCAACAGAGTAAAGGCCTGAGGAGGAACCCCAACCTCTTTTGTCCTTCATCTTGGAAGAAGTGGGGGAGAGGCCTTGAAGAGCATCTAAGAGGGTGCAAGCTTCAAAATCAAGATCTTGCGGAATAGCCCCCAGGTCCCACTTGATCCAAGAATCGGCTGGGCCCCAACGAGATAAGTCCCAAAGGGTGAACTTGCTGTTCGAGTGGAGCCAGTTTTTGATGTTCTCCAGACCCTTCGAGGAGCTTAGAGGGTTCTGTCCTAGAATGGAGTCATCCCAGAACTTGATTTTGGAGCCATTTCCTAGGATCCAAGTGAGTTTGGAGGTGAACATATCTAGAGACTTTAGGCAGAGGGAGAGAATAGGAGAGCCTTTCCTAGTCCCGGGGGGGCGATCCAGACACCACTCTTTGTGACCTCTGAAGTATTTTGTTTTTAGGGCTTTGAAGCTCCATGTTGTTTTACCCCTTATCATTTTCCAAAGGATCTTGCCACCCATTGCCAGATTCTGAGTGGCCACATCTCTGATTTGCAGCCCTCCTTCCCATTTAGGGGCTTTGACCTTATCCCAGCTGACAAGATGCATTTTCCTTCCATTATTCCTGCCCCCTTCCCAAAGGAATTTTCTCAGTAAATTGTCAATTTCTTTCACTATTCCTATCGGAGTTAAGAGGATTGAGGCCTGGTAGACTGGAAGGGAGGTAAGTACTGAGTTTATTAGGATTATTTTACTTGCTTTGTTTAACCAGGAGGCCCCCCAAGCCATTAGTTTGGCCTTGATTTTGTCCAACAGAGGCATCCAAAGGCTGCTTCTGGGAGCTGCTTTCACAAGCGGAATTCCCAGATATTTAATGGATTCAAACGTGGATGTTCCTTCCATTTCCAGTGTCCTGGATATTTCAGTCATTTCAATGGGTGGGCAGTTCTAGCCATAAATTTTGCTTTTTTCGCAAACTGATTTCACTGCCTGAGACTTCCGTGTAAACATCCAGCTCTTTCTTGAAGGATCTTGCCGTGGTGAGATTAGCCTGACCCAAGAGAAGGGTGTCGTTGGAAAATTGGGCATGGTTGATTCTCTTCACTCTGGGGGTGATTGTAAGCCCCATTAGAGAGCGCTGCTGAAGGCTCTTGTCCAGCTGGAAGCTAAGGACCGACGCTTGAATGACATAGAGCAAAGGGGACAGAGGACAACCCTGCCTAAGTCCCCTAGAGGCATGGAAAAAATTTGCCGGTCTCCCGTTTATCAAGGGGGCTATCCAAGGACCTGAAATACAGGCTCTAATATAGCTTATTAACTGGGGATGAAAGCCCAGATTAAGCATGACAACAAAGAGAAAATTCAACCGAACTTTATCAAAGGCGTTGGAAAGGTCTAGTTTGAATATCATACCTTTTTCCTTCCTTTGGAAACTTGAATGAATTTCCTCTTGGACCAGGATGATGTTGTCCTGAATTTGTCTGTCCTGGATGAAGCCCCCTGGTTCTCTGGAATGATCCTGGGGAGGAATTTTTTAAGCCTATTTGCAATAAATTTTGTGATGATTTTGTACCCCGTGTTGCAGAGCGAGATAGGGCGGAATCTGGAGAAGCTTTGGGCGCCTTTCTCTTTAGGAATTAATGCTAGAAAGGAGGAATTAGTGCTCCCTCCTATTTTGCTGCATCTCTGAGATTTCATAACCATTTTTATCAGATACTTCTGAATGATATCCCAGCAGGCTATGTAGAATCTGGCTGAGAAACCGTCAGGCCTTGGAGCTTTGTCGGGGTTCATTCCATGAAGAGATTTGATAATCTCCTCAGCCGTTATAGGGGCGATCAAGTTTCTATTCTCTTCCTCAGTAATTAGTGTGGGGATCACATTTAGAGGGTAACGATCCAGAAGAGGAGGAGCTTCCAAGTCTTCAGTGAAAAGATCTTTGTAGAAAGAATGGGCTGCGTTCTTGATTTCTTCAATTTTATTGAGAGTTTGGTCCTGGAAATGGATTTCTCGAATGGTATTATAATTTTTTTGGCCTTCTTGATGCTTGTGGAAGAAAGAAGTTTTTTTATCCCCTTCTTTGAGCCAAAGACAGTGCGCCTTTATTCTCCAATATTGCTCTTCTATTCTCAATGCTTTATGAAGGGCCTTTTGCAGATCGGTCTCAGCATTGATCAGCTCCAGGGTGATCGTGACGTTCTCCATCAGCAGCTGGTGGTTGCCTAGATCACGTTGGGATTTTTTCCTTTCAAGGATAGGGGAGGGATGGATCTTAGCCCATATTTTAAGAGCTGCTTTAATTCTTCTCAGCTTTTCTTCCCAAATGAAGAAAGGCGACCCAGTGCCAGATTTTTGCCAGATTTCTGAGACCAGATCATAGAAGCCATCCATGGTGACCCAGAGGGGGCTGAAGCGAAAGGGGATAGGGCCCAGTTTTTCTCCAGGGGTCAAGGAAAGGGATATGGGATTGTGGTCCACGGTACAAGCCTGGAGGATTTCAGAATTTGCGAAAAGACCAAGAGTCAGGAAGGACAAGTGGACTAGGAAGCGATCTAGACGGGCAGCAATGTGTCCAGGACCCACTCTTTTGTTAGACCAGGTGAACTTACCTTTGCTGGGCTTAATATCCTCCAGATCCCAGTCCATAATGATGTCTTCAACCCACTCCCGAGCCGGGTCTCTTACCAGGGAGCCTCCATTTTTTTTTTCGAGAGGGCAAGAGTTACATTCATATCTCCAGCCAGAACTAGATTGTCATGCAGATTGGTGGACATAAAGGAATTCAGCGATTGCCAACACTCTCTTTTTTCTGAAAGAAGGACTGGGGCATAGATGTTGAAAAGGCTAATCTGATGCCCCGAGTCTCTATGCTAAAATTTTGTGAAGAGCCAGTAGATGGTACTAAATTCCTCTAGAAGGTCAAGCGTGGTGGAGTTCTAGAAGGTGGCTAGACCTCCTGAGGCTCCTCTAGCGCTGACTGCTCTACCTTCTCCTTTTTTCCAAAACTTTTTGCTGGCCTGAATGGTCTCAGGCTCCTCCATCTTCGTCTCTTGGATCAGAAGTATCTCTAGGGAGTTCATTCTAACGAGATCTTTGATTGCTTCTTCCTTAGACTTGCTTCCCAACCCTCTGCAATTCCAGGAGACAAAATGCATTATGATCCAGAGGGGGGGGAGGTGGCTCCTTTCGAAGCCTTGCCTTTCTTTGAAGATCTAGTTTCCATCATGTCTGGGATGGTTTGCTGGACTCCTACTGTGACATCCCTGTACGATTTCTCCTCCCTTTTTTTCCGTTCTAGTTTCCTTCCTCTTGGAGCCTTTTCAGGGGTACCAACCGAGCTGCTGGTCTCTATGGCCCCCTCATCTGAATCAGCTCCAGGATCAGAGCCTATGGTGGTATGCTCATCATCCAATCTCAAATATTCTTTTGCTGAAGGGACGCTCTTGTCCTTAGCCAGATTTTCTGAAGGGGGCGTGGATTGGGAAGGTATCTCTATGGTTTCTTTGACCGGCTCCTTTGATGTTGCTGCGACTTCTTTCAAGGGCTCCTTCGTCGGTCTTGAGATTTCCTGTGGCTATTCTTTCGCCTGATCAGATCTTGGATCCTTAGCTTTTGGGGCTGCTTTGATTTTCTTTACCTTTTGCCATCCTTCAGCTTCTTCCTTCTCTGGGTTTTGGATCTTTGGGTAGTTCCTCTGAAAGTGCCCGTGTTCTTGGAAAGATCCGCACTTAAATGGGAGGTGTTCATAGTCCAATTTCTGATAATGAGTCCAGGTGCCTATTGATAGCTTCAATGCCTCCGGGAGCCCTGCCTCAAGGTCCACTTCAACGCAAATCCTGGCACAGTTGTAAATGGATTTGTTGTCTGCCTTATCAACAAACTTCCCTATTCCATTTCATATCATTTGCAACGCTTCATACTTCCAGCAGTGGACCGGCAGGTTGGGGAGCCTGACCCATACTGGTACCTCCTTGGGAAAATCCACCGTGGGACTGAAATCCGGAGTCCACCGGTTCAGATACAGCCCCTGGGTGCCCATAAAATATGGGCCATTTCTGAAAATGAGATCCTTATCCTCCTTATTTATAAATTCAAAGAGAAAGTAGCCGCTGCTCAGGGGATAGCAGGTGACTCCTTGCTTGAGATGCGGCTTCCAATTTATTTGAATCCAATCGTCAGTGGTTTTTGCTGAGGGTCAGAGCCCCATGAACTGGCCGACTAGACCTCTCTCTGATAGAGCAAGGGTGATTTTCACCGAGATCGTCTCTGGAAAAGTGATTTCAGGGATTTCTTCCAGCTTTTTGATGAATTTCGGGACCGAGAAAGGGGCTTTTCGCTTGCCTCCGCTGGCAACCAGCCTCCTGAATGCGTCCATCTCAGCTGACAGAGGGGGAGGGGGATCCCCACCCCCTGGGGTGGCCATTGCTTGATGCATCCTGAAACCCTAGCACTCCTCTAGCTCGCGCGCTCCCAGCTTGGCAAAAAAAAATCCTATTGGTATCCAGTTCTTCAAATAACAGAATAATTACTTTGTTTCTTTAATTCTCTGTATAATTTATATTTGTTTTTTTGTGCACTATTTGATGATATGTAATTTAATGTTTTTTTTTGTTACTATATCGTTATTGGTTTGCGTCACTTGTAGATGGTTGACATATAAAGAAATCCATAAAGAAGATATAAATTATTGGAGGAGAGAAATTCGTCGTCTCATGTGTGAAATGAAAAAGCATCTACCTTCGGCATTTTTCAATGCATAGGAACACTACCTCATACACCAAGTTGAGGAAATTGAGTTGTGTGGACTTGTGCACTCAAGGTCCATGTGGATGGTTGAGAGTCACTTGAAATTTATGAAGGTTTTGTCGAGACAATGAGCACATCCTGAGGGTTCTATGATGGAGGGATATATGGTATACCAAAACATGTTGTATGTCAGTGAATCATCATCCTTTTTTAGTGTCAAAGCTCAGTTTACGTCGCATTTGTGATCCTGAATCCAATCACAAATTTGAAGTGGAGAAACTGAAGGGGAAAGGTAGATCGCGGAAGGTGAAATGTAATTATTAGCTAGTGGATGTTTATTATATCATTCATATTCTAATTTCATTTTCTAGTTATTGCATCAATTAAGAGCATATACTTTGTTCAGGAAATTTACACATGTCTTTCATTTTAATGATTATTGTCATGAAGCAGTTGGTCGAGAATGGGATGCAATTCATTTATACATCACAAAAAATATTGACTGGATGAAGGTATGGATTGAACGATACGAACAATCGGGTCATGGAATATCATGGGAAGGTGTGGATTCATTGGTAAAAGAAGCACATCGCAATGGAGATAGAAATCTTACAGAAAGGGAAATCGATTTAGCATATGGTTTAAAAGATAAAATGGCAAGCATATTAATCAATCACTCTAAATATTTTATTTTTCAAATTACATTTTGACATACATGTTGTTATTTTCCATGTATTGCTGCATACCTATTGAATCGTTGTGTAATCTTTTCGTGTATTGCTTGTTGCAGGTACAACACCATAAGGATATGGTCTGCAATGGTTGTAGATATCGCATCAAAAAATTGGATGAAACAAAGAAAAAATTAGATTGTGGGATATCTGTAGTCTTTGAGGTGACCAATGTTTCATCTATAAGTGACAGACATCGAGAACTCTCAGAAAATAGATACTATGGGTATTTGGAAGATATTCTATAGTGTGACTTTAAATCCTTCAAGGTGGTTCTATTCATTTTCAAATGGTACAGGTTACGAGTGAATCATTGTGATCCCAATAGAACTATTGTTGAACATGATAATGGATTTAACATGGTAAATACAAGGTTGTTTGAGCCAGGAACGAAGCCCTATGTTCTTCCAAGTCAATGTGAACAAGTATTTTACTCGGAGGTTCCAGGTAAAGTGGGATGGTCATTTGTTGTGAGACACGATCCAAGGGGAAGGCCGATAAAGTATAACCTAGATGATGGTAATGAAGAGGGTTCTCTGGAAGAAGAAGATGATGATGAAGCCTTCATGATCAACATGAGTTAGGTGATGATGATGATCCGGTAGAAGATGTCCAAGAATTAGTTGAATCAGATGATGTAGCAGACAATGCCCATGAAGATTATATCAACGATGACACGATGAGTGTAAATGACTTAGATGACGATGATGTTATGGCCAATCCTTACAATGTTGACTCTAGATCTGATGATACAGATGATTACTTAGATGAAGAAGATGATGACGTGGATGAAGAAGATGATGAAATATATTGAAAGGTAAATATTTAATTAGACCTATTCTTTTTTCTTATTTTTTATAAAAAGAGTTACTAACATCATCATCATCACCATCATCTTCATCATCATCATGTTGATCATCATTGTCAATATCACTATCATCATCATCATCGTCACTAACATATTCTTTGAATGTTTTTTCAGCTGTTGAATGATTGAATGGTTTAATGAATGATTTAAAGAATGATTTAATGAAAGCTTCTTTCAGCTATTGAGTGAAATAATTTGCATTAAATTGTTATTTTCAAGTAGATGCATTGGGTTTGGGGAATTAAGATTGATGTGGGGGGGGAGGGGTCATAAGAGCTTCCACCTTCATGTGGTTGGTCCTGTTCAGTAGAGAATATTAAATTATTCTCGAAACAGAGAGGAGCTCAATGAACGGTAAGGAAGAATACATTAAAAAACAACTATTTCTATAATTTTAGTGTTTAATTTTCACTATTTCTATTTGAATCCTCCATTGGAACTTGTTACATATAGCGGTGAGAAACATTTTCATATTTAAGAGGTAAGAAATGGCATTTTGATGTGATCGATTCCCTTATATACATAGTGTTTTTGGTTCTCCATGTTTTATTAGGTGATCTACATATGTTTCCTCGATTCATTTAATGGTACAAATACATTGATCCATGATTCATCATCATCATCATCATCATCATCACCATCCAAATCACCATCGTCATCATGTTGATCATCATTGTCTTCATCATCATCATTGTATTCATGTTCATTGTGTTCATCTTCATGATGATGATGATGATGAAGATGATCATCATTATCATCATCATCATCATCACCATCATCACCATCCACATCACCATCATCATCATGACCATCGTCATCATCATCATTATCATCATGTTGATCGTCATCGTATTCATCATCATGATCATCATCGTCTTCATCATCTTGACCCTCATCATCATCATCATTGTCATCATCAAAATCATCATGTTGATCATCATCATATTCATCACCATCATGATCATCTTCATCCTCATTGTCATTATCATCATCATCTTCATCACCATTATGTTCATCATCATGATCATGACCATCACCATCCCCATCACCATCGTTAAGCTAGTGACATATTGTAGTAACCAATATTATTAATATAAAATATCTTGTACTATAATGTATGTTTCACTATGTTTTATGTACTCGTTTTCTATGTTTTTTATATTGTAATGTTAATTACAATTATTTATCACTAGATGGTTTGGGTATGAGGAGTTGAGAATGGTACGAGAAAGGTGGGTGGTGTTTGATGAGCTTCCACCTTCACATGGTTGGCATGTTTAGTAGAGGATAAAATTACTTTCAAAACTAAGATAAACTCGACCATGAATGTTTTTTTTATATTTTATGTTTTTCATAGTATTGATATAATGGTAAATATGATTAGATAAATAATGTATTAGTGAGTTTATTAGACATTTTACGTCTTTTCCAATGATTCAATCAGATGTTATTGCTAGAACATTATTCACCTTATGTATTGTTGCAAATTTTGTGGTTGTTTAAATTATTCAAGTATTCATCTTCACTCATTTTCCAATCTCTTACATGGTTCGTGATTCTGAGTTTGTATCTTTACCTAATTAGTTTGTCATATAAACTTGTTATATATTTCTTTCAATTCCTATAAGCAATGCAAAAACAACTATTGTTTAATGTCTATCATAAAATCTCAAATATTATTCTAAGCTACCACCATATGCCATGTTTATCATATCCGCAATCATGATCCCAACCATTGGGGTTGATAACAAGTCCCTTAACACTCCTTATGATTTATGGGAAAGAAAGGGAATTGAATATGTTGATCACTTAGCATGAAACAAAGGACACTACTTGAATTTAATGACAAGTGTGATACAAAAGAGGGTGTCTCTTTTCTTAAGTTGATGCTTTTAGGGACAAGTAAACCTTCTTCAAATGCAAAAAAAATGATATAAAATGTAACCCATAAAATTTAAGGGGACCAAGGGGCATATATGGCAACAAGAAAGCTACAATAAATGGAAATCATATTACTTGGTTTCATCTCATGTAGCACTTTTAACTACAAATATTCGAGGGAAAAGTACTTTGTTATGACCCAAGAGGGGCATACATAGAGTTAATATATATTATATGACCCCAACAGGCACATTTATGCAATAAAATGTATATGTAATATTGATGGACCTAATAAAGGACCTACATGTGTAATGAATGAATACATATTCATACAAGTCATATGATTACTCTCGAGGGAAACAATGAATACATATTTATACATCATATAATTACTCTCGAGGGAAACATGTGATATCGATATAGGAATGTATTGGAGTATTTGGATGTTTTATTCTTCAAGGAGTTATTGTATAACTTATTTGACTTATCTATATTAAAGTTGTACCCTAAGTTTACATTTGTTGCACATGCTATATACTCTTTGGTATGTTATGTTGGTTTAACTATTTGGGACATAATAAAAACCAATGAAATTATTCTCATTGAACAAATGTAGGACAAAGTGTTCATATTTGTTGAATGTAGTTTTGATGAGTAAAACTAGTGGAATTATTCAAATGCAATTTTGATGAGTAAAACTAGTGGAATTATTCAGTGTTAACAATTGTGGTAGATTGTCCGTAATTGTTTGATGTACTCTTGATAAAATCCATTTATACAAGCTCAACTATACAATAGAATTTGGCAATACTTTTAATAATTTATTTTATGATTCAAATCAAGGTTATTTCCATTAACATATTTTTATTTTTTTATTTAAAATGTAGAAATATTAAATCAAGGTTATTTCCATTAACATATTTCTATTTTTTATTTAAAATGTAGAAATATAAATGAAACAAATTTTGCCTATACTTTTAAATTCAATATATGCTTATTTTTTTTTCCTGGGAAAAAAGCATAATTTCATTACATATTTCGAGAACAAAATTACATTTTGTAGATACACTGCTTGTGTATTCGGAAAGTACAATAAAAGTCCATACAAAGAGTACAAAATAAGGGACAAATACAGTCCCTGCTACCCACATATATAAAAAAAACTGATATATCAAGTTCTAGCTACATACTGAAATATGTCCAAAAATAAATATCAGAAATAGGTAACTGCTGTCAGAGCCCACTCAGGCAGTATAGAGTGCTGATATAACATGTTATATACTAAACAATTTAGAAAAAACAGAGCAAAAACATGTAATATGAGCTTCCCCGCTCATTATATGAGGGGACGATGATAATATTCATGAATGAGTTCCCCGCAGTGTTCTCTCATTTGCCATTGACCCATTGCCAATAACAAGCCCACCATTTCATAGAATTCTGCACAGCTGAGTCCCTTTAATCCAATTGATAACAATTAAATAAATAAGGCTTATATTTTCAATTATATGAAAATAAATAAATAAACAAAAAAACATTTTCCAAATGTTAGCTTAAAATTGAAATTGAAATTTTATTACAATGATTGAAAAAAAATTAAATTTTTTTTTTAATTTGAGCATTTATGTTTTATTATTTCCTTTTATTTTGAATGATTTGTGTTCCAAGTCTTTTTTTTCTCCATAGGAAAAAAAGCTGAAAATTTTATTAAAATCCACACAAGTCTGTACAAAATTGTATGCAGATGCATACCACTGCTTATACAACTAGCATGATGTAACAACCACTATTCCACAAGGAAATAGTTTACCATCTGATCATCTCTATCCCAAGAGATTATGCCAAAAAAGAGCTAGATATAAGTGCTCTGATGTTGCTGTTTATGTTACCCCTGAGCCTTTTGGATAGTTCCTAAAACGAGCTAGGCCTGTAGCCTATGCACCTTTTGCTGAGCGGACAATAGAGCTGAAAAAATCAGATTTTAAGAGAGGTCTGTAGATATGTGTGTCCAAAATAGGCAAACAAGTTTCCTTACAGGAAAGGCTTCCGCAAAAGGTCTATGGTAAAAATCATAGACTTCCTCGTATTTGTGTTCAAAAAATTATCAGGGCTTGTTCATCCTATGTCTTTTTGTTTTTTTCCCATTCCTTTAGCAACTTCTTAACTTGACCCAAATTTTGCACAAAATGTGTTGCAGCATGTGATCCGGAATCTGCTCCATAAGGGGTCCAGTTTGATTGTATGAGCTCAAGTACCTCCTCATGCTTAAGCCAGGTTACACTGAATTTAAAAGGACTGGTTGGTTTTTGAGGGTTTCTTGATAATTCTAGGCAGATGGGCTGATGACTTGCGTCCCCTCCCGAGTCTACCCATTGCTTGAAATGCAGATCATACTCCAGTAAACTTCCCCCCACCAGAAATCTATATACTCTTTTTGCAATTCGATCTTCCCTTGTTCTTCTATTTGTCCAACTTGACTTGAGCTTCTGAGGATCCAGGTCCACCAACTTAAGGCTCTATAACAAGTTTTGGAAGAAAGCTGCCAGGGGGTCCACTTGTAACACCCCAGTTTAGACCTCATTTGTATTTAAATAAATGATGTAAATAATCATGGTGTGGAGCTAGTAAAAATCCCCACCATCGATTTAGTATTTATGTTTCGGCGATTAAGGTTGGGTCGATGGTATTTTGTGCTAGCCGACACATTATTATTTTGGACATCATGTCAAATTTGCAATTTTAATTAAAAACCTACATCCAGCTATGTCAACACAACCAAATGAGATGGGGGCATGATTTTCCTAAGGGTAAGGGGGGGAATTGGAAGAGAAGGCAGAAATTCGAATTGGGCAGAGCACCACTTCAGGAAAAAATATTTAAAAAAAAAAATTTACTTAGGCAAGAAAACACCAAAAACGTCTGCCTTTCCCTCATGCATGGGAATTTCACCTTCCCCTCACGATTTTGACTGTGGGGTAACGTTTTTGGATCCCAATATTCATTCATGCAACAAGAAAAACCATTATGAGTCTGAACCTTTCACAAATTTTCTCCTGTCCAACGATATGAATCCTTCACGTTTTGGTTTTCTTGGGTGGATTGTTCTCTCTCACGTTTTCTCCTGTATGCTAGTTGTTTTCCTAAACACAATTTCCCTGAATCCGATTTTGTGTCTTTGATTTGAAATACCGGCAATGTTTTAGTTTTGGCATTTTTTGCAGCAAGCTTTCTGGCACTGACAATGTTCAGAAACTCATAAATTTCTGTGTGTGTATGTAATCCCTGGCATCTGCTACATTTTGATAAATCCCAGGACTGAGATCATTGTGGTTGCATCCATGTTTGGCATCTGAATTGATTGAACGAATGGAAATAGAGTCTAGACTTGCTTGATAAACCCAGTGTGTGAAAGAACCTCACAGACCAATATAGAAGGATGGTTTTCTTCTTTGCATGCCCTGAATAGAATTAGAAGGGAAGGCATGGCCTGATGGACTGTGTAGTAGAGAAGGGAATGCTTCCTTGTGTTGGGTGTGTAATTGTTTAGAAATCAGCCTAGATCTAGTGTGGGTGTTCATAGCTCTAGGGTTGAGCGCACTAACTTAGCAGTCAATATTTCCACCTCCTTGGCAGCCTGATAAACCCAACTGGAAGGATGGCTTGGCTGGTATCCTGGTAAACCCATTTGTTGGCTTGGCCGTGTTTCATGTGAATTTGGCCGAGTGTAAACCACTGCCTGTGTAAGTCTGATAAACCCAACTGTGCTAGCTTGACTGAGTTTTATTGTATCCTTGGCTATGGGGAAATTCTTCTAGTGTTCCTTATTTCTTGGGGAAAATGATGCCCATCTCGGAGGTGGCAGTGTTTTTGAGAGATTAAAGAGCACACTGGCCTATGGTTGGGTGGAACGTTGCAGTGACATAGCTGGTTGCAGGAAAATATTCTCCAAAGATAAGTATTCTTATTTATTTAATTTCTGCAACTGTATTTTTTTATGAATTATTATGAAATTATCATGAACATGTTGAATGCATGATTTGCTTCCACTGTATATATATCATGTACATTTTATTATGCATCTGCGTATTTATATGCTTTAAGTTCAATGCATTTTTATATATGTATTATGTTCGTGGGGGCTTAGATTTCCCGGGTTGTTAGATGTTATCGCGTCCTCTCCACCGAGTAAGGGTTGGGGACATGACACCACTCTTGCATTTGGATTCCATATCTCATGGGTCGCAATGGTGAAATTAAGCCCCCCCCCCTGATAATCACATTATTCATTTTTAGAAACGAAGAGGCTTGTACTGACTCCCAGAAAGCCACTCGACCATTATAATGCCCATAGATGTTTATAAGGTTGAGGTGTAGGTTTGCTTCTGCCCAGAAAAGTTCTAGCCCCATTCCAAAGGAGGCTCCCCATGAGTTTTCACAACGCAACATGGTAGGTTCCATCAAATTGCTAAACCTCCTGAGTGACCTTTTGCACTCTGGGCTAGAAAGGTGAAACTACTTGAAATAGAGGACAAAACCCTAGATACCTCCTCTTCAGTGCCTAGGGTTTCCTATAGTAGAATGATATCAGGTTTCTGTGCCTGTATCACTCTTTTTAGGGAAAGTTTTTTTCGGTTACTTTCCAGACCCCTGCAGTTGAGAGATAGGAATTTCATTTGGGACCCCCTTTAGGGGTTTGCACTGCTCTAAGTGCCACAAAAAGAGTTTTTTTCTTACCATTTGCTTGATCCCAGAGTGATTTTTGCTGGGAAAAGGATAGGAAAGAGGGTCTACCTCTTCCTTTCCCCTGGGTTGGGAGAATTGGGTTTTACCCCAAGTCGAATAAAGGGTTTTCCTGAGCTGGTATGTCCCTTAAACGAAGGTGAAATCTGATTGGGGAGATGGAGTTAGAATTAGGGGTTGTTGAGCACAATGATTGTGTGGGGGAAATAGGTCGCTCTTTTGAGAGCAAGGGGGGAGAAGGTAGGGAAGCAGGAGGGGATGGGGGTTTTTCCTGGGTGGGAGGGGGATGAACTATCACATAAGTGTATGTGGGTGTAGCTGCAACATCATTTATAATCAAATTATTTAACTGTTCCTTTATAGAAAGAACATAGGACATACCCGTGAGGTGTTGTGTTGGGCCTCAAAATTGTCTTTTATAATGGCTTTATTTACAATAATTTCTCGGCATATTTACCGCAATCTAATACATCTATCTTTAATTTGTCTATCTTGTACTATGTTTTCATCAATTATAACCTATAAATGTAAAATAAGCTTAATTCATCATTTTTTGATGTATTATTGCATTTAGTACACATTTTGGCACTCCATTCAGCCCCTTCTTTTGGTCCTAAGTTCCGCACTAGATTTAATGGCATGTTTCTTATTAGGTTCTTGGTTTGTTTTATCCTTGCCTCCTATTTCTTGCCGGTCCCACGAATACCTACACATGCAAAAACCATGAAGTAAGGATGAATTTTAATATTGATTCAAATTTAAACACATAAGAATGTGAAATATTAAAACATTAAAGACTTTGTTTAAACTTTAAATCACTCTTACAAACTCACTCATAATCCAAATTATCAAAACATAGAGTAAAAAGTCATAATCCAAATTAATTAAAACATAAAGTAAAAAGTGATTTGGATTTTTAACATTTATTTAATTAATTAAATTACACTTGGCCATTTAAAATACACTTGGCCATTTAAAATCCCTTTGAATATGATATGGTAAAATTCCTTATATATCATACCTTTTGAACATTTATTTGAAATATTCCGTTGACCACATATACAATATACCATCACGTTTCCCTTTAAAACTTAATATTATTAAAAAAAACCCTTTAAAGTGGAATGGTTTTTACATTTTAATATTATAAAGACTTTAAAGAGTGGCTTTCATCATTTTGGTTCTAATATAATAATTTTTATGTGTAGGCCGTAAACAATATGTGTAGGCCGTGAATAATATAAACGTACGCCGTGAAGGAATGGAGTGGCATAATGGAGACGCGCAGTCACAAAAACGAAAACTCAACCATTATTTAAACCTAGCACCCAATCAATCGAACTCAGCGATGCATTAAGCTGACTATCCAGCTCGCTCACAACCAAATAAACAGACGACGCATTCAGCTTATGACGCAGCTCACCACTTAGCTCATTAATTAAGCAGCACGTTGTTGATGACCGAGATTTTAGGCATTTAAACATTGAAACGGTCTGTAGATTGTTTGTTTTCCATGTGGTTGAATAATGAGGAAGCTCCCAACATAGAAAGGATTGTTGTCACGTTCCTCTGCTCAACACCTCGCCCACCAGTCCACGCATTCAAACGATGAAGGAGCTCTCATTCTAGGGACTTTCCATCGTGTGCTCTCCTCTGTTCAATACGTTGCCACCGTTCCCATTGAGGAGATATGTTCACGTTGATGAAGGAGCTCTCGCCCCTGTGTACTCCTTGCTGCCCAAAACTCAGCCATCATGCACGTTGGAGAAGATCCGTTCACGATTAAGAAGGAGCATGCATATTACACCGTGCCACATCACGCGCAAATGGAGGACCAACACACATGGAAGAAGGAGAAATGCTCTGTGTTAAGATTTAATTATTTGTTTTTGATAACAGTTGGCTATTTTATGGGCGGTCGACCATTGAAAGGGTCGACCTTCTCACCCTTCTAAAACACTATATATATCGGCCTCCAAGCTAGTAGTCGGGAATGTAAAAACTCTATAAAATTCTACTCAGATTTAATAAAACTCTATGTTCAGCTGTGTATGCATGTTTCAGTCTTCTGTGAAGTAATTCATTGACGTAGACTAGCCTCTAATTGCTGAGAAGGGCCCCTCAACAACCAGAGGTTCCATTTGTACATATTCAACATTTATCTTTCGTTTTTTGCAAGATAAGTAATTTTGTTTTTATGTACATATATTTAATTTTCCGGTAGATGATTTTTGTTGTTGATAAACTGTAATTTTCCTGAGTTTTTATGCAATTTTTCATACGGTCGGCCATTCGTCCCTCTGTGTAGACTATCTTTTCAGCCTTCTGTTCGTCCCTCTGTACGGACTATTTTTCAGCCTTCTGTTCACACCTTCATCCTGTTTGTCTTCCAACCTTTACTTCAAATTTAGATAGAATTTTACAGAATTTTTATTCATTTGCAAAATTTCTAATATTACGTTTTGTGTAGAAATAATTTGCTAGGGTATAGGTTAATTTTCCATCATTTTATTGTGTTTTGTTGATTAGCCGGGATTCAAATCCATCTTCAGCATTTCATATTCAGTTTTATATTAATAGATACGATTAATTGTTTCAGTTTTAATTATGATAAAATTCAGAATATAAATGAGTATACATGTTTTCTTCTTTTATATGTTAATTTTGTATCGTATTAATAAAATAATTTGAATTGTTTTATAATTATTTTTTAATGTCGGTTAAAGTGTTTCTTTATAATTGAATTTATTTTTAGTTTTGTATATTTAATATACAAGTGAGAATTTATATAATTGTATTATATTTTTGTATTTAATATGTGTATTGTATTTCTTTTGTATTTTGAATTTCTTCCATTTATATTTTGTTATTAAATTGCTTAATGTGTTGTTAAATGAATGCCACAGTAAAGGGTTATTTTATGATAAATTTGTTTTAGGTTATTTTTAATTAATCTAGTTTATTTCCACTATTTTGTTTAGTTTCATTTTAGTTTAGTTTATGAAATTCTTTTAGTTTAGTTTAGTTTTAGTTTTAGTGTGGATCCTATTTATTTGCATTAGTCTAATTTATTTTATTTTGGGCTTAGTTTAGTTCCCTTTATTTTTATCTTTAACTTTAATTTAGTTTTATGCTTGTATGAATTAATAAATTTTGCACGATAGATTTTGAGCATTGGGAATAAAGGTTGGTTTAAATTGTTTTCATTTTTTCCCTTTATATTAGATGTATTAGTTTTATCTTGAAAGTTCTCATAGCTTAGTTTACTTTCTAAATTCATAGATTTGTTGTTGATTAAATTGGATTTGTTGAACTAGTTTTCTTACATTAGTTTACGATTCCTCGCAAAGTATTTGTTTACACTTGGTCCTTAGATTAGTGTTTCAATTTTCTTTATATGATTGCATAAGCTCAAAAACTAGAGTAGGATAGTTAGTTTTCTCTTTTGAAAATATATAGTAGTTTAGCTCATAGAATAGATAGATTAATTGTTGTTTTCACTTGTAGCATAATTTCTTGTTTTATAGTAATTAATTTCATATTTGCTTTCGTAATTAATTTCAGTATTTGCTTTCGTAGGTAATCACATGGTTAAGTAGATTCTCGTTCCTGCATAAGCATATAGTTCATGCATTCATGAAATAGTTTAGTTGATTTGTTGCCTGTTTTGAATAGTTAAATTTACTTTCATTAGATTAAATTGCTTTCGGACCAAGTGACTGCTTTCCTAGATTAGTTGTTGCAATTTCATTTCATAGAATAGATTAGCATAGCATTAGACTAGTTTGAATCTCAGTTGTTAATTGGTTTCCTGCCTTTATAGAATAGATTAGATTAGATTTGAATTTATAGTTACTTTTCAAGTTCTTAGTTAATTTCCTGTTTTCATAGATAGATTAAATTCTTTCATTTAACTCATGATAGCCATGCATGTCGATTAAAATCATATAGTTTCATGTTAGCGCATCTGCATATTTAGTTAGCTTAGGTTAGTTCAAGCCTTCAATTCTGCACATATAGTGATTGCATCTCACAAGCTCCCTTCCTGGGTTGAGAATTAAGTGTTGAATTAAATAGTGCATATTTTGCCCAACATGTTGCGTGCTTCCTGTAGAAATTCTGACCAGCAATAGATTAATTTCACTCACAACAAATTACAATTGATCATGCAAAATTGTCAACAATGGAGACTGAATATGGAGCTGTAACACAAAATTATATTAACTCAGTGTACAATAGCCAACCCTGTAATAACATAGGTTGCTGAATATATAGAATACATCAATAGGTCGAATGCATAAGGAGGCATCCAAAACTAGCATAAAGTAGGCTTACCCAAAATAGGCAAATCCCCCATAGGTGTAAAAAGCTGATCCCAAATCTGTCATGAGGCTCACGAATTGGCAAGGGCGCATGGGAAAGATAATGAGTGGTGGAATGGCAGCTCATACATGCTTTTTCATGGAGGAAAGAGTGGAGGAGGAAGAGGCAACAAAGCTGATTCACCTCACCTAGTCTTGCTTTCCTATGTGCCTTAAAACACTAAAAAAACAGGGAATAGAGCAGAAAAAGCAGAAGGGCGCCTAGGAGGCCAGGACTAAAGCAGATTTGATTCCTAAGGCTTTCCCAAGCGCTACATGAGTCAAAAATGGCAAGTTTGACTTCTATGGATAGGAAATTAGCAACGTGCACATGGTGGGACTCATGGACTAGGCAAATAAGACAAAAATAAATGAATTAATGTCTAAGTGGGTAAATACTATGGGTTGATTATTCTAACACCCCCCCTTAAGCCTGAATTTATGAGTAATAAATCAAAATATAGGGCCTAGCAACAAGGCTTAGTCACCCTTTTACATACTGCAAGTCCATATGAAACAAGGAAAGAGGCAAAACCAACTTGGGAAAATCCTCCCTTAAACATGGACTGTAAAATAAAATTGTAGATT
>LPNX010901459.1:303161-330661 GCA_001517045.1 Pseudotsuga menziesii | reverse complement strand
TATATCAACATGGTCATCACCATAATCATCATCATCATCATCATCAACATCGTCACAATCATCGTCAACATCATCATCGTCGTCATCATCATCATCATCATCATCGTCATCACCATCATCATCACCATCGTCATCACCATCGGCATCATCAATGTCATCATCATCATCATTGTCGTCGTCATCATCATCATCATTTCATATGATATCAACATGGCCATCTACATCATTATCATCATCATCACCGTCTTCATCGTCAACATCATCATTTATGTTAACAATTTGGTATCATCGTCATCACCATCATCATCATCATCACCATTTTCATCATTTCATTGTAGGGATTAGGTGAGATTGTAGAGACTAGGTGAGATCGCCATCATCATCATCATATTATAATAAAAAATACTATACCTAAGTTAAAAATACATACAATAAAAAATACATATACCTAAGTTAAAAATACTATACCTAATATAAAATACTATTATGGAAATACTATTTACCTAAGCTAAAATACTATACATATACCTAAGTTAAAATACTATTTACGGCTCTGGTGTATCATTTTGTAGCTCTGGTGTATCACTTTTATGCAATTTGGACTAGCTCTCGGTTTTGATTTGGAGGTCAAGGTTCACATTTGGAGCTCATGGTTCAGAATTGGAGCTCGCGGTTTCGATTTGGAGCTAAAGGTTGACATTTCGACCTCATGGTTCACATTTGGAGCTCAAGGTTCACATTTGGAGCTCACTGTTTCGATTTGGAGCTCATGGCTCAATGGGTAAGCATCACCTCATTTTTTTGGGCATGTTGTGATAGGGGTTTTGGGCACGCTGTGATAGGGTTTTTGGGCATGCTCCTCCAAAATATGCATTAAAAAACCCTATTGTAGAGAGGAGCCGCAAATGGTGGAAGCACCCAAGAAGTTTGATTAATCCAATCCTACAGAAGTTAATTGACAAAACCAGGATTTCTATTACATGTACAGTTTCATTTTATGAATAAAATATAGATTTGTCATTTCTGTGTGTGAAGTAATGGATCTTTAGGTATTCTAATTTAATGGTGAATATTAGTTATCTATGTGGTGAACAATTTATGTGTGTGAATCCTGATAAAAATAGATAGTTTGATATCTGTGAATGTATTTCGATCCATACTCGATCCATATGTAGAATAGAATTCATTCCGGCATGTGATTGTGTAAATTCCATGTTTAGCATATCCTAGGTCAATCCATATACGAGTTCAGTGATGTATTCAACAAAATATCTGTGAGGTATTCAACAAAATTCTATTATTTCCATGATTGCCTCGTGTTTTCTTCTTTTCATTGTCACCAAATCTATGCCTTATCACCTTAAAATGATAGTAAACCTTATTATGAAACCCTCCCACTATATAATATATCTTTTAACCCCTCAAGGATAGGGAGTCAAATTCCAAATTCTTCTCATAGATTGAATACATCAATCATTGTTCAAGTAGGATGTGTTCAACATGAACCATGTACTATGTAGCTTGGGTATTTCAAAAATACAAGAGAACCTATAATTGGTTGATGAGGATATAAGGGGAAGTCTCTCAACACCTAAATTAGTCTTCTGCCTTTATGCTCAAAGAAAAATAATACGTGTTCGCATGTAATATCTATTGCTCTCTGTTCAGATTTATATTTTGATCAATAGGTTTCTATGCCTGTCTTTCTAGCGATAAATTCTTATCACAACATGTACATACTCTGTAATTTTGTTCTCAGTATCTTAAATTACATATTAAATTGTCTTAATTCCATTAAGCTACCCTTTTGACTAATCGTTTAGTGTTGAAATATTGGCCAAGCCTAGAGCATGGCATTTTAAGTTAAACACAACCTAAATAACATGGTTTATCTAGTTTAACCCATGTTCAATAATGGCATCTTCCAACCTTGGTGAGATAAAATTGCAACTTCGCCTCTATCTTTATCATGGTTTGTGAAAAATACAATATAATCTATCCATATTCCTTAAAGGGATAGTTTAACTTCTACTAAGCACCAAACATCAAGTTTAGAAACAACATTTCTTACTCTTTGAACCACTGATTTTGACTATACAATAGTCAATTAGCTCCTATACCTTCCATGATACTACCTTGTTTCTGTGTTGAGGATTAATGGCCTGGACTATTGGCTAAAGGTTGGGTGCATGAGTGTCTCAGTTCTTACCAACAAGGAATGATATTTTATGCTATGGTGAAGACTATCGAACTTTGGGTGTTGGAAGTATTGATGTATAACATACACAAGGAATAAGAAATGGGCAAAAATAGAAACAACAATATAGAAATAAAAAGTAATATAATTTGCTAATAAAAAATGATATAACTTGATAACTTTAACATGATACTAATCATGCTAAGTTTAACTTGATACTAATCATGTTTCAGGAAACTCAGGTTATCACAGAGTCTAGTAAACCTTGAAGAAAAACTGATTTTCGAAAAGAGGACAGTGTAGTATTTTGTAAAAACTTAATACTACACCAATGCGAAGGAATGTGATAGATACAGTTCAAAAGAATACACAAGGGACAAAGTACCAATGTGATACCAATGTGCACCCGCATGGTGCTACTCTATCTATCTCACTCAGCCTAGAATTAGGTATGAATGCTGTCTTTGCCCACATTCAACCCATAATTAGAAATGAATACTGTTTTAGGGCTGCTTGAGGCCACAAATAGACCCAGAATTGCCCATAGTGCTGTAAAAAAGGTATAGACTTGTCTAAAAAGTAATCTTTGTCATAGGATCACTTTTAGTAAACTCTAGGAAATGCATGCCAAGGGTTAATGAAGTATGTTTAAGGTTGTGTACTTCTACTAGAATATTATTAACAAATAATAAAACTATCTATGAATATTATTAACATAATAGTTTAAGGGCATTCTTTCAGACACTAAACCAACAGTCTTGGGTATCTTTGACCAAATTTAAAGGGAATTGTCTTGCGACCTGTTGTAGTTGCAACTATTTCCCAAATTTTCTAAAAATTTTGGACCCTCCTTTTAATTTTATCTTGCATGGATTTGTTTTGGATTGCTGAACTTTTTTGAATTGAGATAAATTGTTTGACATTTTCGGAGGTGAATGACTATCTTTTGATTGACTTGAACTTGAAGTTTTGGTTTGTTGATAATTTCCTTTTCCACTGTCGGAAGTCATTTGAACAAAGAATCGGGGCCGTAGTTCTCTACGTAGCCGTCGTTGCGGAAGCTAAACGCTTAATGTTCTGACGGTTAGCTCTTATCTTTGCCGATACCGTGGTTTTGACTTTGTGATATTGTTGCTTTTGGATCTCGGAATGGTTTATGACTTTAATCGGAAGCAGTAGTCCTTATGTCGTCCACTATTGCATCTCCTTAGTAGACTAACCATCTGACGTATAGTTGTTCCATTTGCTGATTTTTTGTTCTGATTTTTCACTGATATTTTCTATTGCCGCAGAAACCTCAGTCCATGTGACTTCCACCGCTACGGCTCCTCATCGAACTAGTTGTCTGATGCTGTAGTGGTTCCGAGGTCCGATGCTTGACTACGACGACACTTAATGTTTTTTCTCGCTGACATTGCAGAGACGGGAGTTTGTCCGTCACCTATCATTGCGGCTCCTCATTGAACTGATCCTCCAATGCTTAGTGTTTTTGCTTCCAACTGTCGGTATGGTTTTCTTGCCGTTTGTTGTGTTGTCACTCTATTTTATGGGATGGTGAAGTTTCCCATGGACGCTGGTCGAGTCAAGGTTTCTGAGATGTAGAACGCAGTTTGGGGGTTTGGTGTTTTGAGAAATGGTGGTTAATTTGTCATTCTTCATGTTTTCATCGGAGGATATCGAATTGGTCCACATGCGGCCTGGACTGAGATTAAAGTCTATTTTTTGGACTTGTGTTTTTAGTTTGGATAGTGGATTTAGAGGATTTTCAGGCCCAGCTTGTAGGATTCTATTTGCCTTATATTTTCATACTTTAGATTTGTTTATAGTTCATTTCACAGAATGCATGTATTGATACAATTTGTGTTACTTTGTTAAACGGTAAGTGATTTAAGGACTGGTTATTCATGACAGGGTTATTTCTGCTGTAGAGAAGACATGTCTAGAAGACAAAAGAGAAAAAAATGCAGAAGCAGATATGAGGATAGAGAAGAAGAAAGTCAGGTTTAAGCTCAACAGGGTCTAGAAAGGGACCAGCTGATTACTGAGCATAATAAACAAAAGTAAAGGCCCAGGCTTGCAAAAGTTCGTCAGTTACCAAGCTGGTCCCTTTTCATATAAGTGCTCTTAAATTGTAAATCTGAAATGTAACGTTCGTATGAATCATGAGCACTCACAAAAGGACAAAGGTGTGAGATTAAACAGCTGGGGGAGCCCAAAGGTTACCAAGGGGTAGCCCAAAAGTTTTTCTTGTAGTATAAGTATAGGAGAATTAGAGGGAAAGAAGGACTTTTTCCTTTGAGACTTGTGAGAACCTGTTGTAAGAAGAACTATTTCCTTTTGCAATAAGAATTACAATTTTCCTGTTGGAGAAATCTTGGTGGAACTTTTCAAATGCTGTACCATGGATGTGTTGAATGTGAACTATTTCATTTTCAGCTTTGTATCCATTAACTATGAGATCGTTATAACTCTTTGAACCTATGTTCTTGTATGAATGCTCTCTAGTTTATTCTATGAAATTTCCACTATGAGTAATGAATGCTGTTCATAAACAATTAGCTATATGGTTGTTCATATATCTATGAATTTTCATGTATTTTGAAAGAAGTAGCAACTATATGTGATTTTTATTAATGCATGCACAAAACAAATTACTCATTGATGAATGATAATATTGTTCCCTAGGGATAGGTTAGATAGTTAGTTTTTGTTTCTTGTTGTGTGTGATTTAGATGCGAGAGAGTTAAGACGAGAGGTAAGAACCTGCGCATCACATTATGACGCTCCTCGTATTCTCTATCAATTTGCATTCTTATATAGGCACTTGCATCTCATACTTAAACATAAAACTAAAACATACACGGTGGACCAGGCCGCAACCGGTAAAGCCTTTTATTTTTGGTTACTTTGACCTACGGTAGCCGGACCGTAAACCGGACGGATTCCCCATACCAAACATTAACGAGCTAGTTGGGAACGTTACTGGGGATAATCCCTTGCTGTTGTTTCCTATGATTTTCCAGGCCTCAACAGTTTTTGGCGCTAGAAGGAGGGCCGCCAGTGCATGGCTAGCTGAGGAAACTTATTTTCTCGAGATTATTCCACCAGTGACAGTTCTGCAAGCAGTTTGTTTCCCAATCCAATTCCTGAAGAGAAGGGTAAAGAGCATATTTATTCTATTAATAATGAAGTAGTTAATGATCTGAGAAGACATACTAGGGAATATGTGAAGAAGATTGGAGGATTACCATTTATTCTTGTCTTGCCCAGAAGAGAATATAAGAAAAAAGATCGTCCTATATTGGAAGATGCAGTGTTGGTTGGAGATTTTGAAGAATTGATAGAAACAACCTTACAAGAAGTTGTTCAACCTCTGAATCAGTTGGGCCCAGATACACATTACGGTTCACCTGTTCAAACCCCTGTTCATTCACCACCTCATTCTCCACCTAGACTCATGCCAGGCGTAAACACAAATCAGCCACCCAACCCACCAAATCCACCGCCTGCTTGGAAGGCTAGGTCACCTTTAAACCTGGCACCTCCTTTACATGACTTACCTTAGGCTTTTGAGAAAATGCTGCCCAATTTTGACCCAAGTGAAACGATTATAGTAGATGATCATTTGAAAAGGTTTTACTTGGCTATAGAAGGGCTAAAGGCTGGAGATCATGAAGATGTAGTTTGCAGATTGTTTCCACATACCCTGGAAGGAGCAGCAACCTCATGGTATTTTTCTCTTCCTCTAAACTCAATCCCGGATTGGGATACATTTGAAAGGATATTCAGAAATAAATATGCATCCCAGAAAACTCATGCAGCTCTAATGAAAGGGCTATGTGCTTTGAAGAAGAAAGAAAAGAGAAAATGCATAGTTTTACCCAAAGGTTCGCTGCTTACCTTAAGAATTTTTCTGCAATTGATAAACTGTTGGATAAGGTTTTGATTGAATACTATACTTTAGCTTTAGGGCCTGACTTGGCCATGTTTTCCAAGATGCAATTCAAACCTACGCTATTAGAAACTTATGAAGAGGCCGAGAGAGTGGAAGCTGAAAAAGAGAGCATCGAATATTATCCTGAGCAGTCAGGAGAAATTTTTTTTGGTGAGAAATCCTTATTACTGTCTAAGCCTAAGGAGGATCAGTCACATGACTTTGAAGGGATGTTTAAAATGGTGCAGAAACTATCTAATAGAATAATAGATTTAGAAAAGGAAAAAGAAGCTCAGAAATCTTATAAGCCTTACTATAAAAGGAGAGAGGACAACACTCAATCTAAACCTCCTCCACACAGTCCTGCATCAATGAACTTAACAGAGGTGGGTATGGATAACTTTTTCACCTTTCATCAACAACCCCATTATGAAAAAAATTGTCCTCAATGGATAAATTCAATGACATTAGTAATGAATCAGCTATTAGACTCTAAACTAACAGAAGCTGATGATGAGGAGGAAAAATGAAATAACTCCACAGAAAAACAAGAGGACGATGCTCTGGTTTTATGGGACTGTGTCTCACTTTTTGATACAGAAGACGAAGGTACTCTGAAACAGGAAGAAAGATTAGAAACAAACAGGACGACAAGAAGTCAAGGTTTGTTAAATAAAGACAAATCAGTAATCCCAAAAATTAAGAGACTTTAAAAGAACGTAAAGAAAATTCAGAAGAGCACCACAGCTGATAAAATACCTGAATTCACCATTATGAGTTAGGATCCAAAGCGAATCAACATGCCTGTTAAGCCCATTGAGGAGAATACTGATGTTGTCAAAAACAATCTCAAAGCACATAAGATGGAATATGACATTGTGGAAGATATTAAAAGGGCTAAGGCAAATATCTCACTGTTTGAAATGTGTAATATGCCTCAGTAGAAAGAAAGATTGTTGAAAGCACTTGAAACACCTGAAAAGCTTCCCACCAACAATCAACCCCAAGAAGAAGAAATTGGTGAAGCGAGTGTGGGAGGTAAGTCTAAATGCAAAACCCCACCATTTCTCCTGACCTTTGAAATTTTCAAACATAACGTGCACAACTGTTTGGTAGACTCGGGGGCATCAGTCAATGTTATGCCACTTTTAGTTTGCAAAAAGATAAATGGACAGCCTACACCATCTACCTGGCAGGTTATTCAGTTAGACAGAACAAATGTGAAGGTAACTGGGGAAATGGAGGATGTTCTGATTCGATTATCTTCAAATGAAAAGGTATGTTAGTTCATCGATGTTGTAGTAGCAGACATACCTAAGGCTTATGGAATTGTTTTGAGTTTGGATTGGTCAACAAAGCTAAATGGATATTTTGCCTCTGATTGGTCACATTTGTGGTTTCCTTATACGGGAAGCCCCAATCAAATTAAATTATTAAGAGAGCCCCACATGAAGCACAATGTTACTCAGTTGGAGGGTAAGAATGAACCAATGAATTCTGTACTAGGGAATTACTTCATTGAACTAGAACTGGGAAACTACCAAGTAGAAGAAGCCAGCGGTACACCAGACACACATCCCAATATCCTTCGGTTTTCACGGGCTGATGAATTTGACTATAAATTAGTATACTTAGTTTCAGATGTAGTTGTTGATTCAAGTACAATAGAAGTAGATAGTTTTTGGACACCTTTTTTTGATGGATCTAAAAATTTGGAAGGATCAGGAGCTGGCTGTGTCCTGATTGATCCAAATTTTAATAAACATTTTCTTTCATGTAGATTAGAGTTTGAATGTACCAATATCACAACCGAATATGAAGCTTTAGTTCAGGGACTAAGAAAAGCAATTGAATTAAAAGTAGAAAATCTGAAAGTGTATGGGGATTCTGAAATAATTGTAAAGCAAATTCAAAAATAGATACATTGCATCTCACCTGATTTAAAAGTTTATCAGAATGAAGTGTGGGATTTGCTGACAAATTTTTATGCATTTAATATTGTATATATTCCTAGACTTAAGAATGCAGCGGCTGACTTGTTAGCTACCTCAGCTGCAAGGCTTGTACCTACAAATAACAAGTGTTCTATTGAATTACTTTTCAGGCCTTCGGTTCCATACATGATTACTAATCTACAAGTTTTTGATGATGGTTAACAAATCTTGGAATGTTTGATGAATGATGAAACTTTCAAAGGGGCAATTATTGATGACGAAGAACACCAAGTTGAGTTAAAATTTGACAACTTCATTCCCAAAGGGGTCAGAACCTTAGAGTGGATGTTTGATTTAGACAACAAATTCAGAAGACCAGCAAATGTCAAGACTCATAGCTCGTCTTTGTAATTCGAGCTGATAAATCTGAGAACTGAAGTTAAACCCAAATATGAAATTTGGGAAAGTGTTGCTCTCCAGGTGAAAGAAATAAGTTCATTAGTTTGTTTAAACAATACAAATATGTATTTGCTTGGACATATGAAGATCTTAAAACATATGACACCAAGATTATACAACACATCATTCCTATTAGATCTGGAGTCAAGCCTTATCAGCAACCTTTGAGGAAGATGCATCCAAAACTGGAGCCTTTAATTGAGAATGAAGTAAAAAAGTTATTGGATGCCAAAATTATATTCAAAGTCAGACACTCGGAATGGGTTTCAAATTTGGTACCAGTAAGGAAGAAATCTAGAGAAATCAGGCTATGTGTGGATTTTAGAAACCTAAATCGTGCTTCAGACAAGGAAAACTATCCAGTCCCACCCATGGAACAAATATTGTAGATGGTTTTGGGTTCTGAGTAATTTTTGTTATTAGATGGATTCTCTAGCTACAATCAAGTGTTAGTAGCTGAGGAAGACAGACTTAAAACTACTTTCAGAACAAAATGGGGAACTTTTTGCTTATAGAAGGATGCCCTTTGGATTCATCAATGCTGGAGCCACTTTCCAGAGGGTTATGGATATAGCTTTTCACGGTCTAATTGGCCGTAGTGTTGTAGTATATCTTGGTGATGTCATGATATATTCAAAGAAGAGAGAAGAACATGCATTCCATCTGAAACAAATTTTTGAGCGTTGTCGAAAATACGACATCTCACTGAATCCAAGGAAATGTGTGTTTGTTGTTACAGAAGGAAAGCTACTGGGTCACGTGGTGTCTAAAAAGGGGATCTCCATAGACCCAGAAAGGATCAAAGCGATCGAATAGATCCCCTTACCCCATAATAAAAAAGGTATGCAATCATTCATGGGGACAATAAATTTCGTGCGAAGGTTTGTGCCAGATTTCGCTCAAATTGTTAAACCTTTGCAGCAAATGGTGAAACAAAGTGTACAATAAAAATGGACTGATGCAGAGAAGAATGCATTCAGTAAAATAAATACATCTATTGCTCATGCACCCTCTCTCAAAAGTCCAAATTTTGAGAAGGATTTTATTTTGTACACTTTTGCATCTGACGATTCATTAGCAATGGTGCTTACTTAGAAGGAAGATGGGGGAGATGAGTACCCCATATCATTTATGAGCACTAGTTTGCAGGGGGCCGAATTGAATTACCCAGTTGTGGATAAACAAGCTTATGCAGTCTTCAAAGCGGTAAAACAATTTAGGCCATACATACTGAAGAACCGGACGAAGGTAATAGTTCCACACCTAGCTGTAAAGTCTATTTTCGTACAAAAGGAGTTAGGAGAAAGAAGAGGCAACTGGGTAACAACTTTGCAAGAATATGACCTCAAATTCAAACCAGCATCCATAGTTAAAGGGCAGGGACTATGCAAATTAATGGCTGAAGGTAAAAACAATGAAGAAAACGATTGGGAAAATGAAGCTGAATTACATATGATGGATGTATGTCCTCTTTTCACAGCTCCAGATTCCTGGTACTGAGACCTTGTTCATTTCCTTCAGGAAGGATTGTTGCCAGAACATTGGAAGTCCAAACAACGAAGAGCGTTGCGCCTTAAATCAGCTGGGTATCAGATCATTGATGGAATTTTATTCAGGAAGAATTATGATGGAGTCCTTCTCAGATGCTTAGAGAAAGAAGATGCAAAAGGGGTCATAATAGAGTTACATGATGGGCCTGCTGGAGGTCATTTTTCTGGAGATACGATAGCTCACAAGATTCTCAGAGCTGGGTACTATTGGCCCATGCTATTCAAGGATGCGCATGCCCATGTCAGAAAGTGTGATATCTGCTAGAGGTGTGGGGGAAGACAAGCCAAAGCAGCAGGACCATTGAAGCCTGTGATGATAACAGAACCATTTGAGCAGTGGGGGATTGATATCATTGGAGAAATAAAACCAAATTCTTCCTTGCAGCACAAATATATATTTTAACGGCAACTGACTACTTCACCAGATGGGTCAAGGCCATTCCGTTACGTAAAGTCAATGAAGATGCGGTCATGGATTTCTTGCAAGATCATATTATGACCAGGTTTGGGGTTCCAATTTCCTTGGTTTTCGATAATGCTAATTATTTTTCTTCTATTAGATTAACTGCATTTGCTCATGAAAGAGGAATTAAGTTGCATTATTCTGCGAACTATTACCCACAAGGAAATGGTTTGGCAGAATCTACCAACAAGAATCTGATTAGGATCTTAAAAAAGTCTGTGATAGAAAACCAGAGAAGTTGGCATTTAGCATTACCGAACGCTCTTTGGGCTGATAGGGTCACACCCAACAATTCCTTAGGTGTGTCACCGTATACCCTTGTTTATGGAAAAGAGGCTATACTTCCTCCTAACATTATGCTACCATCTTCCATAATAGCTCAAGAGTCTAGAGGCACAGATAACGAAATCCTGCAAATTAAAATCTATAATCTTTTGAAGGAGGAAGAGTCTAGGTCCAGGGCCAAATAACGTTTGAAGGAACAACAGGAAGAGTGAAAAGGTGGTTTGATAAGCACAAAGCTGGAAAAAAGGAATTTGAAGTGGGAGACTTGGTTCTTAAGTGGGATCACCCGCATGATGAAAAGGGGAAACACACAAAGTTTCAACAGTTATGGGTAGGCCCTTTTCAGATTGCAGCAAAACTTGGCCCCTCAACCTACAAATTGCAAGATCTACAAGGTTGGGAAGAGAACTTACCAGTTAATGGTTTAGTTCTCAAACCTTATTTTTCATGATTTTTGTTTTGTTTTGTACATAAATAAACTAATTTTGTTGTATGTTTGATTTATTTTATTTCTGCTTGTTTTTAGTGTAGATTTTGATTGATTTCAATAAAAGAGGCAAACTTTGGTTGCATGGAGGGCATCAAAATTCTGGATTAACTAAAATCCTTGATTATAAGACTGTGTACTATTGTTTTATTTGAAAGAATATCTTCTAGTTTAACAGTTTTTCCTGAATGGCTATGCACACATTGAAGTCCTACTTAATCCTCATAAAATAACTCAGGATCAAAAAGTTTGGAATATTATTTCGAGGCTCCATCCATCTCACATTTAAAAATGTCTTAGCAGGTGACAACAAAAGACCCATGGAAAGGAAGCAAGGTAAACAATATATTATATATAAATGATCCCATGCCAAGAATTGAAATCCAAAAGGCAAATAAGAGTAAAAAAATCTCCTGAGAAAGCAATATGTATCAAAACAAAGTATTAAATCATATGAGTACAAAATTGCCAAAGTTCTTCTCCGTCCGTGAGCTGAAAATTAAATATATCTCTCACACAAAAGGACACTATGGATAGAGGATCCTGAATAAAAATTCAGAAAGAAAGGCATGCAGGAGGACTCAAATGAAAGGACAAAAGTCCAAAAGCACAAAAGTGCAAAATGGCATGGGAGTGAGGAACAAACGAATATTTCTGGTTACCATATGTTACAATCCTGTGGTGTCCAAGCTGGAAGCTACCCGAAGATAGAGGTAAAAAATGAAACTCATATTTCTGGCCTCAAAAGAGTTATCTGGACTTTGAAATATTGGTTTCCATTTTCCTAAATTGGATTATCATCAATGATTAAAAGTACATACAATTTCCATTTGGGAAATCTAGACATCTAGAAGAATTCAATATATTGGTTTTATTGTCAAACAGTCTGTTACTTAAGGAAGAAATTGTCCAGAGATCTGGGTTCACCAGGTAGTCGCCAATTATTGCACCTGCAACTATTTCCCAAATTTTATAAAAATTTTGGACCCTCCTTTTAATTTTATCTTGCATGGATTTGTTTTGGATTGCTGAACTTTGTTGAATTGAGATAAATTGTTTAACATTTTCGGAGGTGAATGACTATCTTTTGATTGACTTGAACTTGAAGTTTTGGTTTGTTGATAATTTCCTTTTCCACTGTCGAAAGTCATTTGAACAAAGAATCAGGGCTGTGGTTCTCTACGTAGCCGCCCTTGCAGAAGCTAAACGCTTAATGTTCCGACGGTTATCTCTTATCTTTGCCGATGCCGTGTTTTTGACTTTGCGATATTGTTGCTTTTCTCTCTTAGAACGGTTTATGACTTTAATCGGAAGCCGTAGTCCTTATGTTGTCCGCTATTGCGGCTCCTCAGTATACTAACTATCCGAAGTATATTTGTTCCGTTTGCCAATGTTTTGTTCTGATTTTTCGTCGATATTTTCTATTGCTGCGGAACCCTCAGTCCATGTGACTTCCACCGCTACGGCTCCTCATCGAACTAGTCGTCCAATGCTGTAGTGGTTCCGAGGTCCGATGCTTGACTACGACGACACTTAATGTTTTTTCTCCCCAACATTGTGGAGACCAGAGTTTTTTCGTCACCCACCGTTCATGCGGATCCTCATTGAACTGATCCTCCAATGCTTAGTGTTTTTGCTTTCGACTATCGGCAGGGTTTTCCCACCGTTTGTTGTGCTGTCACTCTATTTTATGGGATGGTGAATTTTCCCATGGACGCTGGTCGAGTCAAGGTTTTTGAGATGTAGAACGTAGTTTGGGGATTTGGTGTTTTGAGAAATGGTGGTTACTTTGTCATTCTTCATGTTTTCATCGGAGGATGTCGAATTGGTCCACATGCGGCCTAGGTTGAGATAAAAGTCTGTTTTTTAGACTTGTGTTTTTAGTTCAGACATTGGATTTAGAGGATTTTCAGGCCCAGCTTGCAGGATTCTCTTTGTATTATCTTCTCATACTTTAGATTTGTTTATAGTTCATTTCATAGAATGCATGTATTGATACAATTTGTGCTACTTTGTTAAACGCTAAGTGATTTAAGGACAGGTTATTCATGACAGGGTTATTGATGCTGTAGAGAAGACATGTCTAGAAGACAAAAGAGAAAAAAATGCAGAAGCAGAGATGAGGATAGAGAAGAAGAAAGTAAGGTCTAAGCTCAATAGGGTCTAGCAAGGGACCAGTGGATTACTGAGCATAATAAATAGAAGCAGACGCCCAGGCTTGGAAAAGTTCGTCAGTTACCAAGCTGGTCCCTTTTCATAAAAGTGATCTTAAATCGTAAATCTGAAATGTAACGTTCGTATGAATCATGAGCACTCACAAAAGGACAAAGGTGTGAGATTAAACGGCTGGGGGAGCCCAAAGGTTACTGAGGGGTAGCCCAAGAGTTTTGCTTGTAGTATCAGTATAGGAGAATTACAAGGAAAGAAAGACTTTTTCCTTTGAGACTTGTGAGAACCTGTTGTAAGAAGAACTATTTCCTTTTGCAATAAGAATCACAATTTTCCTGTTGGAGAAAGCTTGGTGGAACTTTTAAAATGTTGTGCCATGGATGTGTTGAACGTGAACTATTTCTTTTTTAGATTTGTGTCCATTAACTGTGAGATCGTTCTAACTCTTTGAACCTATGTTCTTGTATGAATGCTCTTTAGTTTATTCTATGAAATTTCCACTATGAGTAATGAATGTTGTTCATAAACAATTAACTATCTGGTTGTTCATATATCTATGAATGTTCATGTATTTTGAAATAAGTAACAGCTATCTGTGATTTTTCTTAATGCATGCGCAAAACAAATTACTCATTGATGAATGATAATCTTGCTCCCTAGGGATAGGTTAGATAGTTAGTTTTCGTTTCTTGCTGTGTGTGATTTATATGCGAGAGAGTTAAGAAGAGAGGTAAGAACCTACGCATCACATTATGACGCTCCTCATATTCTCTATCAATTTGCATTCTTAGATAGGCACTTGCATCTCATACTTAAACATAAAACTAAAACATACACGGTGGACCGGGCTGCAACCGATAAAACCTTTTATTTTTGGTTACTTTGACCTACGGTAACCGGACCGTAAACCAGACGGATTCCCCATACCAAATAGTAACGAGCTAGTTGGGAACGTTACTGGGGAGAATCCCTTACTGTTGTTGCCTGCTATTTTCCAGGCCTCAACACGACCTTATATAATCTTTCTTAGCAAATTATGGAGGGAACCTTGTTGGCCTATGAAGGGAAATTGACCAACAAACTCTGTATTTGAATGGTTTTTAGTGAATTTTTGAAAATGTGTTCTAATTCAAGGCCACACTTATGCATGTTTCAGATTTGAACAACTAGTTTGGCTGATGAATAGCATTGGAGGGATGGATTTATGAGGGATTGATGTCTAGAGAAGGAATGTTTTCTCCTTGCGTTACATAAGCAAGTATTGTGGTATTCAAACAATTGATCCAACATAAAATTTCAATAGTGGTATACTTTGAAAATCCTACCCTTTCCTTTCAGTTATAGAAATTGTCATGATAATTATATACATCGTTTTTCACCTTAGTGGTGCCATAGGCTAGCTACGGTGTGGAATGGACATTGAAGTATAAACGAAACAATTATTCCATGAACTTTTTAGGTCTAGGTTTCCTTTGTCTACCCTCTATGTTTTCTCATTTCTGGCATATCCTTGTACCTTAGATCTGCAAACTCAGGACTGCATTATTCATTTTTTCCAAAACCTGTAAACCCTAAATTCCCTATTGTTTGTCTATTATTATCTCTCATATACCTCTCAAAGTTTGGTTGTAACCCTAAACTATGGAAGTTTTCCATTCCATTCATGAAGAATTCCATTAAATTGAACCCTAAACATGAAGAATTCCATTAAATTCAACCCTAAATGATGGATCTGGATGCAACTGATACAACCTCAAAACCATAATGGCTATCGAGACAAGATTTGGACAGGAGTTTGTTATGATGAGTTGGAAATTTTATAAGTTATATGTAAGCCTACGAGTGTAGAGTAAGGAGAGAGGAGTGGCCAAGAAAATTAATAATCAGACCAATGTAGACTGGAGAACTGACCTAGAAGTTGTGTGATCAAGTCGGTGTAGTGTTAGAAGCTCTCAAAATGTGAACTCGTCTAAAGAGGTTGGAGAAAGTAATGCATTTTGTCGTATATCCAACATATATGGTATACCACAGACATCATAAATTTGTTTGTTTTCATCCCCTTAGGGGTGTGTTTTCTCCACCCTCGATGCCTCCTTGGATAAGTTGTTTGGGCTCCTTAGGTTCTCCGTGTGGTATTGCTGCTTCAGTAATCTTGGGATTGTGGGTTCCATCCTTACCGACGAAGTTTTTTTTGATACTTATGATCTCCACTCATTAATGGACTATGTAAAAGTTACCTTTTATTCACTACTGAATATCAAGCTGGAACACCTCTTTTTCGTTTGAAAAAAAAGATATAGAATATTTGCAAATACTTTTATCACATATATTGAGATCGATAAACTGGGTCTTTTATATTTTTGGGTGAGGAAACAAACTAAATTAAAATAGGTACACCAATTGATATTGTAAAAAACATAGTTTGTATTTTGAGATTAATTAGCTGAAGCATTTGATATGGAACGACTTGATATCTATATCGTCTTAAAGGACTATTTGTTGAATTGTTATACTATGGATTTATTGATATTATTTAGTATAATGATATCAACATTATCTCATGCTTATAAGTATTTACAAGTTTTTTGCTGGTATTTTGATAAGTTTTTGCCAATTTTTTTTTTCGACCATGGTGCAGGTGGAACCAAACAGGTATTTGTCAGAACTATCTTCCTCTAGCAAGGGAAGTTTGGGAAGGCTCGAGGAAAGTGAGACATCCGGTAGGTCTACAATGGATAGATAAACTAGATGTCATAAGATTAGAAGAAAATTCAATAAACACATGGAATTTTTTTATCAAAGGAGGGGGGTCATGTTCCTATGATGATGAGACAGTGGGAGACATCGATGTTCCCTTAAGGTACAAACAACTAGTGAAACAATGGGTGCCTATAGATCTTCCGCAAGTAAACACTAATTTTTGTGTGAATGAGATGATATATAGAATTGCACCATCGTCATTGCATGGATTGGGGTTGTTTTGCATGGATGGCATCAAGGTTGGATACGGAATATGTACATAATTGATGGAGTATGTTGAACCCTCTTACAACTATAGTGATTGGATGCACCTGGTCCAATATACACGAAGTATGCGTAGATATGGGTTGTCAGCAAATTATATACAACTGAAAGACAAAGCTCAAAATAAAGGAGCAATGTAGTACATGGATGGAAGGCCAAAACAATTGGTAATATTACGGGGTTTATAAACAGTACACAATTGGGGTCTACACTTAATCAACCCAACTACATATTCAAGTCATGTGAAGGAAACCGTGTCTTTGTATGTGCCATTAAATCAATAGCTCTTGGAAAAGCACTGCTTATTAATTACAATTTCAATCGTGTAGATACAAACACAGTTAGATTGGTTGTGGTACATTCAACAATTTACCCAACCTTTTATTAATTATTTTAACATCTATAAGATTTTTCGTTAGCATATAATTATAATTTTCTAATAAATTTCCTATGTTGACTTCGCAGGGAGGTGATGGGGGGCTCATCACCCCAGCATAAGGTGAGAGGAGTACACGATCCGCGAGTAAACATGTATACATCAAAATGTTATGTTTTAAAATTCTTTTAGTGAATATTCTGGTTTCATTAGGTAATTTTTAGTATGTTTTTTATGAAGGTTTCTCTCAGGGGCACCTCCCTCTTCATAGATGTTAGTAGACTTGAATCAAGGCGGTAGGTATACATAGATATTTCCAATGTAATAAATTTAGGATGGAAAAACATATATGTTGTTATGTATTTTCATTAGTATATTCGGTTCATTTATATAATCTTATCTATTTTCTATGTAGAGTGTTGATCAGGGAAGCCAACTGGCTATTGATCAGCCGACTGCAACATCGGGGAAATAGGTAAACATGAATGTGATTCTCCATTTCAAATAATTTAAAATCGTACACATGTATATTGTGTAGCATAATGTTTATTTTGTTATGTATTTTTTTATTTTTATGTTTGTGTTCATGATGATAATGTTGTCTACCTTTTTCCATGTTGATGATCGAGGAAAGTCCCCAACTGCTGATCAGACGACTGGAGCCTCGAGGAAACCTGTAAACCTAAATGTACTTCCACATTCTAAATACTTCAAAATTGTACACATATAAAACATGTATCATAATGTTTATTTTTGGTCTGTATTTGTTAGATTTTACATATTGCATTCATTGTGATAATTTTTTCTACTTTTTTTGCAGGTGGCTGATCGGGGTAAGTCCCCAGCTGTTCACCAGACCACACCCTCATCTAGGCATCAAGTAAACCTAGATGTAATCCTATGAATATATCATGATAGACAATTTTTGTTAATATAATTTTTGTGCACACTATTACTTCAAATACTAAGCAATGTTTTATATATTTCTGATGCAGACAGGGGATTCGGTTTATGAAACACCATCTCAACACTCTTTTACAGTGTGAGGTCTCCCAATTGATGAAAGATAATGAAATTAGAGGGTCTGTAGACCCATTGAGGGTGCTTCAGAAGACCATGGAAAAACAAAATGAGGAACTGGTTCTTCTGACATTAACAGTTCCACAAACACAAGAGATCGAATCAAAGATTCAATTGTTGTTACAGATATGTCGACAATTGGAAGTAAGTTTCCGAATAATAATGTAAATTCACTTAGAACTTTATAATATTTAATTTTATATGCTATTGAACTTATAATACAATGGTTTGAATTTACAACAAGTTATGGAGCTTTACAGTGGCGGTCAAGGAATTGTTGGTCCCAATGACCAAACCACTCCACATACACCACATACTGCCCCCTTATTGTCCACTGAATAGTCGACAACACGCTCTACGACACCCCCGAGGCCAGCAGAGGGTGAAACCGTTGCTGACCGACCCACAACAGATGCTGTAGAAGAAGGGGTGGATGCATTTCTTGGATCTTCTCGTGTCACTAGCACTGGTTCAGTAGTGACGACATTTTTGGTGAACGAAGAATTGGTTCCAATGAAGATAGAGAAGATTCTAGGTGATTATAAATAGTCAATTTAGTTTCTATAATTTGTGTCTAATATGTCGATAATATTTTTTAATGTTGACTAATGATGGCATTAATGTTTTGTAGGAAATGATATATTTTATAAACATATGAATGATTTGTCCTTGGACATCTTCAGGCCCACCATCCGCACAAGCAGCCAAAAATTTAAAGGATGAGTTGACGAACTGCTTGGTTGGTTTTTTTAGAAAAGATACCTTTGATACATCGAAGGTCCTACAGAAGGCTAGAAAACATCTGAAGATTGTCCGATACCAGTATAGGGTTCACCTACAAAAGAACCCTAGGTATGAGCACCCTCCAATGATTCCATCTATGGAGTGGAAAGCCCTAATGGAATATGGAAAAGAGAAGGGCCTGATAAAAGCAGGAAAGATACCACCAAGAACAGGGAGGTATGCAATACATTCCAAAATGTAACGGTAAGCCTTATTGTTATTAGTTTTTATATCAAATTTGGAGCATCGACTAACGTATTTCCACACTTGATTAGGCTTTCGAACACATCTAAGTCCACCAAGGAAAGA
This sequence comes from Pseudotsuga menziesii, assembly GCA_001517045.1. Classification (NCBI taxonomy): domain Eukaryota; kingdom Viridiplantae; phylum Streptophyta; class Pinopsida; order Pinales; family Pinaceae; genus Pseudotsuga; species Pseudotsuga menziesii. The sequence goes on along the minus strand of LPNX010901459.1, from coordinate 311,611 downwards.
ATGGAAAAAGTTGGTCAACAAAAGATTGGGCCTAGTGGTTACTAGAACTTGGCGTTCTGATATGTAAGTATCAAAAACCCAAAACTGCATCCAAATATCATACAAAAAATTATTTTCGTTTTATTCTGGAAAAAAATGTAAAATTAATGACATCATGCAAATATGCAAGCCGACCGGTTCAGAGAATCACCCACTACGGATTACATGAATCTTGGGATTTGAACAGGGCTTTGACGCTGTTGTTGAACCCCGTAGAAGCTTGTCTAGGCATACTGGACAATCTTCTGCTGATCCATCTGGTGTGCAATTATGTAAAAACTATATAGTTGAATGATAATTTATTAATTATCATGCAATTTATTCGTTATAAAAAATTAACATAAATTATTTATTCCTTTTTGAGCAAGAAAGTAATGATCCCATTCATGTCGAGGATGTACACCAACCAGACGAAGATCACGTTTCGATTCCTGGTAATGAATTTATTAATATGCTACTGTTTTGTATTGATAATTGTAGATGATGAACATTAATTCTAATTCTACATAGTTCAACTACAGAGCATGTAGAAGCATATAACACTGAACAGGTTGAGCCTGTACAGGATAATGATGAACATTTTGATGTGCCTATGCCAAGTAAAAAAACATCTTTGTAATGTTTTTTTTTAAATGAATTACATTTATTTATAAAAATAAAATTATATTAATGAAATATTTTGACATTATTGCAGAAATTCATCCCCCCTCGTTGGAAGTTCAAGCTTGTGAGAAATCTAGTAGGGAGACCGAGGATCAGATTCCGAAAGATGTGACTTTGACTAAATATTTAAATAGAATAAAAGTAAAAAGGAAGTGACTAAACAAATTTTGAGTAATTCTTATTTATAATAAAAAAATTTACATGTTTTTTTTTCCTCTGTTTCATGAATGAATGGTTAAATGAATGCTTTAATGAATGCTTTACTGATTTTTTTATCGGCTATTGACTAAATGAATGGTTTAATGAATGATTTAATGAATGGTTTAATGCATGTTTTTTTTCAGCTGTTGAATGATTGAATGGATTAATGAATGATTTAAAGAATGATTTAATGAAAGCTTCTTTCAGCTATTGAGTGAAATAATTTTCATTAAATTGTTATTTGTAAGTAGATGCATTGGGTTTAGGGAATTGAGAGTGATGTGAGGGGGAGAACAGGCCATAAGAGCTTCCACCTTCACATGGTTGGTGCTGTTTAGTACATAATATTAAAATATTCTCGAAATAGAGAGGAGCTCAATGAATGGTAAGGAATAATACATTAAAAACAACTATTTCTATAATTTTAGTATTTAATTTTCACTATTTCTATTTGACTCCTCCAATGGAACTTGTTACAGATAGCGTTGAGAAACATTTTCATAGTTAAGAGGCAAGAAATGGCGTTTTGATGTGATCGATGGCCTTATATACATAGTGTTTTTGGTTCTCCATGTTTTATCAGGTGATATATTATTAACAATTAATTTACTTGAATAGTTTAATAGTATTGTAATTTACATTGTAATAGTATTATATTGTATTTAGATTGGTTTTGTTATTTTCGTAAACAAACAAAAAATTATTTGATGGGTCCTAACATGAAACTATTGCAACATGACAAAATTTGAAGTATGTTGAATGCTGTTTTGAAAGGTAAAGCATACGAAGACAATGCGAAGCTCCACAAATCAAGGTATAATTATGTTTTCTTTTGTTTGATTGAACTATGTATTGGGTATTTATGCATGTGCACACACACATTTAGTTGATGATGGTGATTACCATACATTTAGGAAAACTTTGTTCTATCTGATCTAAAAACTTACCTTAAATAGTTTAATTTATCAGTGGTTAAGAGTGGATGATTATCAAAATATATTGTTGTATTGCTTTCTTGTGGATGTTACCATAATACTGTTAGCTTTGTTTAGATCTCATATTCTTTGCTTGTTTCCATCCACATGTTTGGAATTGTTCCATGAAGTTTATTGGGGATTTTAAATGAGCCATTAACATGTTTAGAGTTATTCAATTGAGTAATATCTAGTTGATACATAGGTGAAAAAATAAATCTTTATTCCTCTATAAGACCATGGGAGTAGTATAAGGGCTCTTACTAGGATGGATAATGCCAACTTCCAATAGGTGATATCTAGTAGAAAAAATCAACCACCCCCTATAGGTACGTGCATCTCAATTGTTGAAAATAAATCCATACCAACCATCAATAAAGTAGAATATCCACCTATCATAGGTGAGAACACATTGGCATCCTTAGAAGAAATATAATAACAGAAATCCATAACCAACTCTCATGACAAGTCAACATTTGATAAAACAATTAGTTGATTAACCTTGTGATTAACCTTGTGCCATGCAATAAAATCCAAACTATATCAGTCCTTAAATCCTTTTTACTACATGCTAGAAGATATATAAGGATAGGATTGAATTTTACCAAAAATTCAAGTAACAGGTATGCCATTCCTTCCAGGAGTGTGTCCCTGTACTGCATCAACCATTTAACTATTTAAGCAAGTCTAATATCTTACTTTTATTGTAGAACCTCTACTAGAAAATTCCAAGGACAAGCATGATACTATCCTGTCCAAGTAACATAGATAGTCATTCAAACCCAGGAAAAAAATCTCCCAGAGGTAGTGTAGCACATGGGCCAGACATGTCTCCATTCCACCATCCATCGCATATGTGTATTTATCAAGCTCACACCCAAATCTTGTAAACATACTATGACAAGATCTCAACCTTAGTGGGATAGTCTTGTTGATCAAGGTACAACCAACACATCACAATAAAGCACATGAAAGGTAGGTGTATAAATATTTTAATATACACTTTTTCTTCCTTTAAAAAATCAGTATAAGTTGACCCCTAAAATTTTCCAAGAACAAATTAGCGATAGCTTTTTTTAGCATGTAACATTTTGTTCGCATTAAAATTTTATGATGAGTTTCCAAAAATATCAATCAAAACACTTAATAGATTACCTAATTTCAAGATAATGTTTCTGCTATAACCTGTTGGTTAGAGAAAGAATATGTAACACCGTATACGGACAATCACTTTTAGTTGACACACTAAGAAGGATTTCCTTGTCTTCATGAATGTCTCTAGGTGGCCAACTATTATCAATTGCAACTATGTTGCTAGTGATATATGTATTTTAATGTTTGTCATAAAAAATAACTTGATATAAGTGATAGTAAAAATGGATTTTCCTTGAAGACAATGTGTGGAATGGAAAATTCCTCTGTGCATATGTTGTAACCTGAACCATCTGAAGTGAAATGCTGATAAGGAATAGTGCTGTAATTAAATGAATTGGATTATTAATCCCACTTTACTGTAGCTGAATACTAAGACAATATTTGTCTAATATTCTTTTATTTGTGGCTGCTCATGACTCGAAATAACAGTTTCACTTGGTGTGAAATTGGGTGACACATTTAGCTCACCCTTTTGAATTTTATTTATAGAAAACTTAGTGTATTCTGATCTTTTTCCTGTAGCTCACCTTTAGCTCGAATACTAACTAGCACCAAGAAAGATAGGAAGCAATTTGGAAATAGGCTTTAGATTATTATGCATAATTTAGTTTGATGGTTCCTTTGTTAATCAACTTCCTTATTTGTTACATATAAATGGTTCCCAATTGACTATGACTACACCTTATAAGTTAAATGTCCCAATCCAAGTATACTTATAGAAGTTTTAAGGAAATGTATCTACAGTTTTTCCTTTTCAATCAACAATGATATGAAACTCTCTAGGGAGCTCATTCAAATTTGAGGTTTATCCTAAGATAGAATATGGAAAAATTTAAGCTAATGTTGAAAGGTTGTTTCATTGTTACGCATTTGAAGTGAAATGAAATCAATATTATTTGATAGAATTTGGGTAATGTGTTAAATAGGGGACGATGGATGGTTTTACTTGGTGATGCAAAAGGTTATGGGACACAACCACCGGATTTATACTTGATTTTATCAAAATTTCCTGCAGCTTTTGTTTCCCTCTCATTTTACAAGGTATATTTTCAAGTTATTTTATTATATTTGATATATTATTTGAATTATGTGTATTTGTTTCAGTTTCAAATTCAATTTCACTATTTATATGGATACCTTTACTTTTTTTTCCACGCTGGATGCTTCTACTCTTCATCAACAATTTAATGTTTTTTGCTTTATGACTATACCTCCTTTTTTCTTCCGGATTTTTGGCTATCCCAATGGACTAGGAGCACTTTTACTATGAACTGTTACTCCTCATCCACTAATTTTCTAACTAAAAAAATAATTGGTTATAGTATGCATCAAAATGTATATAATTTTTTTTCATCAACTAAAATATAAGGAAGAAAAGATTAAATAAGATAGTTTTATTAATGTCCAAAAAATGACCAAAAAAGTAGGCAAATGGGGCTTAAATAATACCATTAATGAAATAAAATGTAGGAGTTCAAAACAAATACTAAATATAATCTAATGGAAATCTGAAAAACATGTAAGACACAAGAATAAAGTTGCAGAAATCTAAGAAAACACACATACAAGAATAAGACTATTTGTATTTGAAGCATGGAATTATGCCACTTATATTGCACTTGATGGGCCATTAGTATTATGAGTCACATTATATTGTTGCATCTATTAAGAAAATCCATGGGAGTAGTATATGGTATCCCCATAATTCTTCTTACCATCATTGGATTATGGAATAATTATTTCATTTTGGTATCGAAAACATGTGGTATGGTATCTTATTTTTATTAGTTGATTGTAAAATCTATCATTTTTAATTTTATATTTAAAATCATTTCATACAAAAGTAAGAAGAAAGGTAGAAGAAAGTGTAATGATACTTACCATAGAAATTGAATCAAAACAATGATATTATTTCTCCTTCATTGGTTTGTTTTACCCTGTTGCAACACATGCATATATCTTATTAGATATGGAAATGTTTTATACTATTTGTCTTTATAGAGATGGATTTAGGTTAACTTGGACTGAAATATTATTGTAACACAACTACAACATAGACTGTTGGAGGTTCAACTTCGTAGAATAAAATGGGACAAACTATTAGATCCTAGTTCAAAAAAGGGCATTGGTGACATATATGAGAAATAGAGACAACTGGAAAATACAGTCTGGATGATATTGTTGATGTGATTTATTCTTGAACATATTGTTTGGAATTAATGTTGAAAACTACCATGCCTCAGATAGCAGAGAAAATTGAAGGATATTTGTGTTGTTCGAGAGGTAAATCTTACATCACTGAGCATTGTTTGCTTTAGAAATTTTCAGTTACCAAAGTTTCTATTATCAAAGGTTTTCTAGGCATTAAATTCCTTCAAGGATTTGAATATAAATGTAGATTATGATTTCTTACAAAGCCATACTATTGATTATGGGAAAATCACTGAAATAGTTTAGGCCCACCTTGTTAATTGTCAAGAAGGCTATACCACTTAAAACCCCAAGTTGGGATAAATAAAAATGATCTCTTGAACTACTTCTCTATATAGAAATGAGAAATGGAAACTGAACATAGTGAGAAACCAGGATAGAGGGTGTTAGGACATAAGGAACATGAACCCTCATCTGCATATGTTATGCATATAAAATCAATTAGTAATGCACTAATGTAGTGTCAAGATAGGAACAAAAACAAGATTGGGAATTGAAACAGAAAGAAGAACGAACCTTTGTATTAGATTTCTGGTAACATGCATTGTTAGCACTCAGAATGTACCCAGGTTGTAAAAGGTAAACTCCAAGGTAACGGCAAAACCACTTTAGGAAGAAACTGGTATTTTCTTCCAGAGAGGGATCTCTCAATAAAGATTTAACAGGACCAGATTTAACAAGACCAGATCTAAAATAACATTCAAAGATTTATGTATTTGGATGAAACAATCACATAACCATTGGGCATGGAGTCATATACAATATAAAGATACCACAAATACATATACATGATATTCATCAAAGGCAAGGTAATCACATCATCACAGTCATTCAAATTGATTTAGGTGGAACAGAAGAGATGAAGAAACAACTCATTAATACAGAGCATCAACAAGGATGAGTTCTATATCAACTTTAGCAGAAAAAATCATATAATATCTGAAATGATGACCAGAGCATAAACACATGAATTCCAATCATCTAACGCTATATTCCAGATACGAGGAAGAAACAAAACGGAGTGTTACACAAGGGAAATACAATCACATAAAGAAAGAAGCACAGACTGTAATATCAACGATACATGAATCTCTGACAAAAAATCTCATGCATTCACTTTGTTATTCCAAAAACAGATATGTTCTCCAAAATTATTCACCACCCGATGGGTTCCAACCCCCATCTCTTAAAAAAGATGCATATTTATACATAAAATGATAGGTCTCCCAATAAGAAGATCAATAACAGAATGATCGGCTTAATTTAGAGTTTGTAACTGAATTCCTAACCCCTAGGAAGTTTGTTACAACTCCAACCCTAACAGATCATAAAGTACAAATCAACTTGATAACAAACTTTCACCCATCAGCTCCATGTCTTTGCCCCATCAGCTCCACGTCTTTGCCCCATCAGCTCCACATCCTTGCCCCATCAGCTCCACGTCTTTGCCCCATCAGCTCTTCAGTGCATGACACCTGTCTCTAGGGATGAAGAATATACTTTGTCTTTCCAAACCGCTCCACAGCTTTCCACTGCTCCGAACTTGGGGTGTCACATTACATCATTTCCCGAATTTCTACTTCGAGCTCCATATATGCTTCATAGGACTTCTTGGGCAATTTGCTTCTGATGATGGTGAACTTCTGCAGAATCTCGAAATCTTCTGTGAGCATATCCACGATGGTTTTCCCTGTCAGGCTTTTCTCCAGATCATTGAATTTGGAGTGGTCCATATGGCACTGAACAAGCAGGTTATGATAATGTTCTTGTGAGAACATCCACCCCTCTCCATCCCAGAAAGAAGACAATCCGTCCTCGAACAGCTCTTTAAACTCCCGTTTAAAATTATTAACCTGCAGAAGCAATCCTTCTGATTTATCTTGGACCGTTTTGATTAAGTGATGCTTATGGATGATTTTCTTTGCCCACATCACTATTGATACTCTGTCCTTTATTCCCATCTCGTGCAATTTTTGATACGCCAGTGAATTCAGAAAATTTAGTGTGTTCTGAGCTATAGCAAGAGGTATTTTCTCCATATGCTCGTTTACCAGTTTTAATCTCTGGTGAGCCAAATTTATCATTATATTCAAATCATCAATAAAATTTAGATAGTGCCGGAACTTGGTAATCTCTATACACAAGGTATCCCAAATGATATGTTTTCCCCCCTGAAGAGGGCCTTTCCCAATGCATTTTTCTTTTAGCTCATTGAATTTTTTCTGTAATTGATTCATGTCCTGCAGTATTTGTTTCTTGCTTTCACTTACTTTGGCCAATTCAGCTTTCATCTTTTCATTCTCTGCTTTCAAATATTTGATTGCTTCTTCTTTCAAGCTCACCTGGGACATTGGCACCAACAAATCATTGGTAGAAAAATAATCTAATGGCTTGTGGATATTCACAATAGACAAGTCCTCGCCGGTGGGAGTCTGGCTCATCAACTCTTCCATAATCTCCTTCTCTTCATTCTGATCTTTTTTCATCATGGAGATTTGGGATAACAGTTCCTCCCTTTCGACTTCCCACCTATCTTTTTCTTCCTGTAGCTGCCCAGCTCTTCCTTTATGCTCCATCATCTCTCGATGGATTTTATCCTTCTCTTCTTAGAGAGCTAGTAACTCAGATGACTAAACATGTTCAACACCTGGGATCTTCAGCTTCTTCTTCAGGACCTGGAGTGCATTGTCCTTTTCTTCTAACATCCTCTTGATTGCCTGGGTGCTATCTGAACTAGCAATGTCTGTTTGCAGCTTCCTAATCTAAACAACATTTGCTTTATTTTCCACTCTCTCATGTTTCAATTGAATTTCCAATTTGTCTATCAAAACATGCAATTTATTAATCCTCACCATGGCTTGTAGTAAGTCTGAGTAGATGATATCGCTAGTCTGTTTGTGAAGTTGAATTTTATCCGGAGTGCTGATTTTGTCTAACCGGATCTCTATTTCAGACATCTTCTTGTTGCTTACCATAGCCATTTTAAATGTATTTCTCTTAGCATCTCTAGCAGAGACTAGAGAGGTTTTTGAACTGTACAAATTTCTCACCTTCGGGAGCAAATTTCTCGTCTCCTCCATAGATTGTTTCCTCTTATCCATGTAGCTGGCTTTGAGCTCTTCCTTCGACTTAAACACATGGCATAATTCCGAACTGTCTACATCACCTTCCACATTTTTAAAAGAGAATTGACTTACTTGCACTACT
>LPNX010901459.1:243400-303096 GCA_001517045.1 Pseudotsuga menziesii | reverse complement strand
ATAAAATCCAAGGCACCCTTACTTTTAAAAATGAAAGTGCCAACCTTAAACGGAAATTTTATGTTTGAAGACTTTTTGAAAGCACAAAAATGCTCCTCCTCAGACAACAATCTCTGCCTCATGAATTCCAATGCGAAGATCCTCGGGGTTAAAAAGGAGGGTAGCCTATAAGGCTGACCGGTAAACCCATATATTCTTAACACAGTATAATCTTTGTACAGAAACCAATCTCCAACCCGATCCTCTGGTGAAGACTGCATTAAATTTCTCATTTCGTCCAGGACGCGGGGCAATTCCTCATCAAACAGCATTTTGTACATCTCCGACATGATCGAATTAGCAAATTCGAACATGTTGATTTGCTTAGGCAAATCAGAAGAGCATAGAGTACTCAAGAACTTCAACTCAGCGATATTGGAGCATAACAACATATTAAGCAAGTAAGTCTGGAACCTAAAAAACCAAACCTTTGGAAACTTGCTTAGCTGAAGATGGATTGATTCATCTAGGTATTCATCCAGACTAAAAATCGGGGTTGACTGAGACTCAGAAACAGAGGAACTTATTCTCAACAAAAATCCGAGAATGACCTCGCCCACATGACAATCATCATCCAAACCTAGTACTTGACAAACTAAAGAAATGACTAATTGGACTTCACTCTTGAAAATATGTACAGGGTAGGGCATGAATATACCATCTAAAGACTGACCATCATTTAAAACACTAGACAAGAATTTGCAGCGGGTTTCGGCTTCACAGTTCTTGTACAATTCGACCAGGATTGACTCATTTACTGCTTCACGATTATCTGGGTAATCTTCAGGTAAACTAAGGTTTTCTCTGATGACTGCGGCATCGACTCTACAAAGTATTCTGGAGGCAGACCGATTCACAATAATCCTTTGAGAAGGAGAATAGTTTATAGCACACCACTCCGCGAACTCTGGGAAGTGCAGGGTTTGCTCAATAGCGAAATAGTACAGAAACTATTTGCAAACATTCAATACATCGTTCCCTCGTGAATGGTAATTCCATAATTTCTCCTTTCTGACAGACACGCTCCCTACAGATAGGAAGGGGTCGCACACACTCCTATCTCTGTCTACTAAAAACTCTTCTCTGTCATCTACAACTTGACCAGACACTTGAATTTCTTTCCCCTGGTCCATTACTGAATTTACAATGGTAATTTGGACGGAGGAATTACAGAATTACAGGGTTTAAGCTTTACCTGGTCGACTGCAGAGTGTGTGCTCGGAGCGTGTCCGAAACTGACAAATGGAAGCTGGAAACTGACAAATCGTCCAGTCCTTTTCACCCGTCCCAAGTGAATAAAATAACAATGATACGGGTCAACCTTGCCTTTATAGGCCACTTTTGTCTCTGGAGCCTACCACAATTCGCCACGTGGACAACAATTTATTTTCTGCAACCACCATCTATTCCTATCTGCCGCACACTTCTATTCCCCGGATTCATTTAAAACCATTGATCTGATTCCCCTTTAATTCTCGACCTTTGGATCACGTGCCACGTACCTCGTTCCGCCAGGCATCCCCGTCATAAAAAACGCGCAAATCTCCGCCCTGGAAACATCTCCAACCGTCAATGCAATCGCTTCTCATCACTCCACCGTTAGATCGGGAAAGAGATATTCGATTTCACTGAGCTTCCCAACCTTATCCTTCGGGCAACTTCATGCTCCAGAATTTCCTATAGCCGTAGATGCAATCAGCCTTTATTTGTGAGCCGTTGGATCGTGTGACACCTACCAAATTCCGTTGGGATCCGTCACTTTAACCGTTGTGCAGCTTTGATCTCTGGAATTATTCTCAGCCATTGATGTGATACCCCTTTAGCTTTCCACCGTCGGATCATATGCCACGTACCAAATTCCGCTGGGCGCTTTGGAATTATCCACCGCACAAGTTCACTCTCCGGAAATCATAATAGCCGTTGATTTTATTCACTTTGATTTCCAACCGTCAGATCGATCACCGGATAACTCATTCCGCTGGGGGCTTTAGGTTTATCGGTCATGCAGGTTCTGGTTCTGGAATCAATCTCAACCGTGGATGTGATCTGACTTCACCTCTCTGCCATTGGATTGAGTAGCATGTACCAGATTCCGCCGGGCTATATTACATTAACCAACATGCGATTTCGCAAGGCGGATTGAATGTGGACCGTAGATCTGCCCGAAACAGATTGACAGCCGTCGATCTGTGCACCCGATGAACGCCCGAACATATGTTATCTCCCTCACAATTTTGAAGGGCGGAGAGGGTATCAGCCATTGATTTTATTCCTTCTCCCACCGTGGCTTAGGATCTTTGGTAACTTAATCGCTTTTTTTCCTATCGCCCCATTCTTACAATATATCCTTTAACCAAAGTTTGGTAAACACTTAATGTTTCTCCTCCACCATGGTTTTTTATCCCCTTGCTAAATAATGGTGTTAACAGCTGGCTCCATCTGGGGATGATATCCTCCCTGCGAGGTATCAAAGAACTCGTAGACCAGGTGCCTGTTTTTTGACTTTGCGTAATAACTTCTCAAAAACCCATCTTTTGTTTTTGTAAATATACCATTTTTATATATTTTTAGGAAAGGAGTGGTATGCCTCTTGAACTTTAGGGCTTTCACTGCGAGCTTTCAAATACACTCGGCTTAACAAAAAAAAGATTGGGAATTGAAACAGAAAGAAGAACGAACCTTTGTATTAGATTTCTGGTAACATGCATCACACTGACAAATAAAAATCTAACATGAATGCATCCAATTGATGGATTCTAGGCATTCCTTTGTAATTATGTATTTTTTAGCACCACATTTTCATTTCCAGTCGATTTTTCCTCCTGCGTAGAGTGCTTGCATACTTTATTGTGGTTATGTATAAGATTCATTTTCTACTTGTATTCAATTATAGGATTTTCCAATGAGGTTATGGTTTAATCGTGAGGGCAATGGCTTCTCAAGTCTCTCACTAGGGTTCCAATCCCCCTGAAGGCATGTGCTTGAGTGTCCTCTAGCTTATCAAAGCATCACTTTCAAGAAAAAAATACTAATATTTGGTTGTTTACATTCATGACATCTTGGAATCAATAATAGGGTCTAAATTATATCACTTGGTTGTCATTCTACTAGAATGCAGATATCGGTGGAATCAAATCAACATCTGATATAAATTATCAGAGAGTTCTTCCGACTTACTAAGGATATTCATACTTCCCCAAAATGATACCCAAATTTAAAATCTTCTCTTCAAATATAACTCTTTCATAAATTAGCTGGCGACCGAAGCATAAAAATCAACTTGCAGTAATAACACCAACTATAGGAATTATGGATAATCTAAGACAGATAGGCAGCTTTCAACTTAGGATATTTATAATAGCACACGAGTCTCCAACAATATAGAAGGAAGAGAGAGCTTTCAGTATTTGAGACACTTAAATTAGACTAAACTTACTATAACATATAGCTACATTCAGAAGGCATTTGATTCTCTTATTTGCATCCTATTTTTTCTTGATACTTTTTTCCATATCTTAGTACTTTCTGCCAATCTGGGCCAAGTAATTGACAATCATATCCATATAAAAAGTAATTTACTACCAATGGGATCACTGTTAAGTGTTGATGTTATAGCTGCATTCAGATTTAATTCTCTTATTTGCATCCTATTTTTACTTGATACTTTTTTCCAATCTGGGATGAGTAATTGACAATCATATCCATACAAAAGTAATTTAATTCCAATGGGATCACTGTTCAGTGGTGAATATGATGGAATGTTGGGCCACTCACCAATGGTATTTCTATTGATACTCATTTTCTATTAAATAGAAGACACCCTTTCGGCCTGGTACAAGTCTCTGGTGATTCCGACCAAAATAATACACTATGTCATGGTAGCTTTGCGTAAAGAAAGTGATTTACTGTCAATGGGATTACTGTTCAGTGGTGAAGATGGTTGTAAGTTGGGCCATTCCTGTCGATGTTCATTTTTCTATTAAATATGAAGAAACCCTTTTGTCCCGGTACTTATCCTGGGTGATTCTAAAAAAACATGGTTTCATGGTAGCTTTGCCTAGAGAAAATACTTGTAATTTTCTAATTAGTGGTTCATTCTTTGAGGGCAGTTTCACCCATGAAAATTGACTGCTTTTGTAATCTCACGTATTTAATCCAATTCTAGCATTGCTTTTGTAATCTCACATATTTAAAAGAAAAGTTGTTTTAACTACTATATTATGATCTTCAGGTCATTATAAGTACTCATCTTTGGAATTGAATGCTTCTATATATATTATCAGCTGAAATGCTTAAAATTGGATTTCCTTTGAGTGACGCACTAGGGCAACAGACAAGGGGAGGGTTAAGGTTGAGTTTAATGATTGTCACAATGATTTATCTATCATATTGGGTGATATGGATTAGTATCAAGGCTGACAAGTAACATCCCACTCTTGCAATGATGTGGAGTTTTCTTGAAACTAGTCACTTTGTGATGCTAAACAAGTATATGAATACAATATCTTGCAAAAAAATGAAAATACACTCAATGGAACCTAAGATAATCACTTCCTGCAATGTGTAGAATTCACGACTGAACAAACATTTTCTATGACAGCTGAGAAGAAAGCAAAATTGAGGGGAGATCTGTTTGTTTTTTACTCTTTTGACTCCACTGCTTGGCCCAAGCAAGCTTCATGCTTGGATATTTTTCCTGCTTGGTCTACTAAATTTGAATGAACAATATTAATTTACTTTGGCAGTATGATTACCTAAAGGTTACATTTTTATTTGTTGTTACGTAGGTTGGACTTCAAGAGATCTTGGTTGTTGGTGGAGATGAAGATGATCCATCCATCCAGAGTAGTGTTGAAGAAGCAAGCCAGGAAACAATAGATTCTGATTTAGCTGAAGAAGCAAGCTCGAAAACAGTGGATTCTGATTTAGACGAGTTGATAGATATTAAAATTGATATAAAACATACAAAACAAGATATGGTGCATAGCTTACCTAGTTCTAGTAGTCATGTGTCATGTCAGTTCAAACATTTTAACATTGTAAAGGACGCAGTTGATCACTACTATCAGAATGAAACAGGACAGGTACATTTATGGAAAGGCATTCTTTTCTTATCCCTTTTACAAAGGCTCATGGTTGTCGGAGCAGCTAGGTATCCATATCAGAATGGGATTTTTTTCTTTGATATTCATTTTCCATTCCAGTATCCTGATGGACCACCTATAAGAACATTATTACAACTGTATGATTTGAAACTGAAATTGTTATCTAAGTTTTGTTTTGATATTCAATATGGAAATATCTAATGGGTTTATATTGGTTTTTAATTAGTTTATGATTGGTATACTACCATTTTGGTGGACTAAGGTTGAATCCAAATCTGTATGAGAGTGGGAAAGTTTGCCTCAGTGGAAATGAAGTCTAGAACCCAACATCATCAAACATTCTACAAATCCTTGTTTCCATTCAAGGACTAGTACTAAATGCTAAGCCTTACTTTAATGAACTTGGATATGAAAAGTAGAATGGTTTTGTTGAAGGGGAGAAGAACTCAGGAAACCTCTGAAAATATTTACCTGTGTTCAAAAGGGAGGTTATCTACAACATCATTAACTCTGTATTTGTGGTCATATTTATGCCAGATTTTAATGTTGCATATTATATCTTTAAAATATTATTTTTGTTGTTAGTAAACTGAACTCATTGATATAATGATAGATATAGATATTATATTTTGTGGTTTGGATTTATAAGTACAAGTTGTAAGTTTGAGTCTACCATATACTTGGCACATGTAAATCACATATGAACCATAGATTCAACTCGTAAACTAAATTTGAAATGCTATGGAACTCATGAAATAAGTGTTCATGTAGAATCACTCAAAGTGTTTAGAAAATATCCCATGCTAAAGCATATGCATTGGTTGAAAGGTTGACTTAGATATAGACCCATAGTGGGCTAAGAGTTCACTCAGATTTTGTTTGGGATCTTACAGTGCTATTAGAGTTGTGCATTTGTATAGCCCGATGGGTTGTCGATGATAAGTACTTTCAGACTACTTGTTGAGTGACCAACATAAGTAATTTCAGACTACTTGTTGAGAGACCAACACTTAATAATTCCAGTCTCAAGAGTTTTTCATTGGAAAAGATGAAGTCTAATCAAGAACTCATGGCAAAAATGTTGCAAGTATTACATGGATATCAAAATAATCTAACATCAATGTTAGAGAATCCAAAGTTGTTGGAACCTTGTCCATCAATTGTGAAGGAGGAAGTGGGATTCTAGTTTGAAGTGGTTGGTGGTCTAAATGCCGTGCCGATGATTTTTTAATTGCAAATTTTGTCAAGTCAACTACTCATGTTGTGGATGTGTGCCATGAATTTGAAAAAACTATATCCTTTGATCCACCATTAGAGTTGTTCTATGAGGATAATGACGCCAACACACATGATGAAAACAAATTAGAAAAATTGGTTGAGGAGGATTGTTCCCATGAGCCACATCTGTTGATAGAGGTGCAAACTTTGAATTTTTTTTAAAATATACAATTTCCCGTCAGATTTCCGACACCATGTGGCCACATCCGACAAGGTTTCCAAAGATTCGATGAGAGAAACCGTTGGACCACTGACGAGTACTCGTCGCAAATTCGACTACTTCCCGTCGATTTTTAAGACGACCAGTGGCCTTGTCCGACAAGGCAACCATACCTCCAACAAGAGAGCCCATTGGACAACCGATGATGTTGTTGATACCTCCGACAAGAGATCCCATTGAAAAAAATGACGAGGCGGCCATATCTACGATAAGAGAGCCCATCGGAAAAACGACGATATTGAAGTTAGATATTCGACGGGGAGAAGTTAGATATTCGATGGGGAGAAGTCAGATATTCGACGAGGAGAAGTTGGGTTTTGATCAAATTCAAACGAGGGAGGAAGACATGCCAAAGATTGCTTTAAGATGTCACTATGGACACTTAGAGTTTCTTTCCATTCCTTTTGGATTGACAAATGATCCTTCTACATTTCAGTCATGCATGGAAAATATCTTCCACAAGAAACTTCATAAGTTTTTACTAGTTTTATTTGATGACATTCTTATTTACAGTAAAACATGGAAGGAACACTAGCATTATCTGGAAGTGGTATTAATAATTATGCATGATAAATCTTTGTTTGCTAAGATGTCAAAGTGTGCATTTGGTTCGAAATAGATTTTATTTCTTCAAACACATCATTAGTCAAGATGGTATGAAGGTGGTCTTGGAAAAAATAAAAGACATTATAGAATGGCCCTATCCCAAAGATCTCATTGAATTGATAGGATTCATTGGGATTTGTACCTACTATAGAAAATTTGCGAGGAAGTTCTCCCAAATCACTTCACCAGTCAGTTTCCAATGGCATGAAGAGGATGAAAAGGATTTCCAAAGAATGAAAGAGGTAACGAGAATTGTCCTATTCTTGCATTACCCATTTTTTCTAAACCATTTGTCTTAGAGTGTGATGCCTCAAGGGAGGGAATTTGAGAAATCCTAAAGAAAGGAAAACATCCCATATATTTCGAGAGTAGGCGTTAGAGAATCTATTTGGCTAATCCGACTAGACTCACTAGTAGACTAATTGTATATTAGGTCGACCTCATAGGTTGTGTCGGTTGGTTGAACTGGAAGGTAGTTTCTGTAACTATTTTGTAAACATATATATAAGCCATTGAGCCAGATAGATATTCGGTTCGGTTTATTGTATGAACTCACATGTGTACTTGAGTAATATAATTGGTTATTTTGTCTACCATTTTGTCTCTTGTCCAATTATTGTTGTATGATTCTATATGTGTATCATTGGTAACCTTGTTGTTAGCTCTCTAGGAAACTCTTCTAGGCTGTAACTCGAAGATGCCTGGTAACTTAATTATATCTTAATGATTCACTCAAATGGATCAACTTAGATGACTAAATAAAACCTCACTCACTCAAGACATGCATAAACACAACCCGATTGACAAGGATTTTAACTGTCACTATTTAGAGAGTTGTAAATAAATGAATGTACAAAGAACACTTAATTTACTAGCAGGAATACACACAAAGTATATATGAATGGCCAGATAAACCAAGTAAAGTACTTGCAAATTCTAGTTTATGGATGTATTGACAAGTTCACAGTTATCAAACATCAGACAAACATAATTAACATGAATTTGACATTCAGGTGCAAGTATAGAATAGACAAGAAGATGAAAATCTGAACAAGTAATGGTAAAAGAAGCTTGTATTACTGATCATGAAATGAGAAGTCTGAGAGTACAAGTATGGAAAAGTCTCCAAAGTCGAACCTTTTTTTCTACAGAAGTCATAGGATTTATAGCCTTTACAAAATTATTCTGGATCTTGAAAAATTGGATCAAAATTGCTAAAAATAGACAATAAAAAATAGTTGCTAGAAAATAGGAAAAGATCCTAATTTGATGGTCAATGTCCATATCTCAAAAGATCTTCCTGATCTTCAAAATATTTGATAGCTGCTGTAGAAACTGAAGGAGAACTCGACATTGCCATCTGGAGAACAGATCATTCTTTTTCCAAAAATAAAGAGAGAGCTTAATTTTCCACCTTGCTGGCACCTTCAAACTTGGAATAACATCTTGAAATAGATCTTATTAATTATAATATTCACTTAGAAACCATCCCTGTCCTCTTTGGAATGACAACACTTGGATCTATGCAAAAGGATGTCATTCTGCCCTTCTCTGCTCTTTCGGTGGCTAAAGAGCCAAAATTCAAACCTGTAAGCTATGAAAGCTCTGCTTTCAGTGACTAATAATAGCTGTGAAATATTTCATAAGCCACTGAAAACTCTGTTTTCAATTTGTCTTTCAAATTTGCAAAAATGCATTTCCTTCCATCTTTTCGATCTTCAATTTTGTTCCTTTGGGGCTTTTGTAGCCTGAGCAGGGTATTCATTGTTGAAAACCATACATTCATCTAAAAGAGCTTTCAACTGAAATCAAAATGTTTCAATATTCTCCACCTTGATTGCCATTAGAAGTCGCATCGGCTTCACATCTTCTATCTCAAGTGTAGCTAGATAATCTGCATGAACCGGAAAGGTGAAGGACCAGGAACATAGCTGATGCAAAATTTCATCCGCAGGTTTAATATATATGAGTTCCTTGTCAACATTTTGATCATCTCCATTTTGTAAAATTCCCTTCTTACTCTTTTTCTTTTCTCTCTTTTCCACCTTGCATTCTCTTGGTATTGTTTGATATACTCTAGTGAGAAGTAGGTAATGCTTGAATTGAAAGGAATCTCATAGTTCTTATGTCGGATCATCTTCTACAGCCCATGACACTTCCTAAAAAATTCCATCATACAGTGGTGGTATAAGCTCAAAGGGAAGAATAACCACACGTTCACAAACCAAAATACCTACCTCATGAGGATGCTTTTCCCAAAGTGTATTAAGCTGAACATCCTCGACCTTTTCAAAAATTTTATCGAGGAGAAAATTTTGAAGTTCCATAATGCAGCATTGATCCTTATATATTTCCAAGTTAATAGCTGTGATTTTAAAAATGTAGTAAGTTAAAATGGTAAAAGAGGAAACCCACAAGGCAAGAACCCTTTGAACTCTTGTTTGCACAATGTATTGCTTCGATTAATGTCTTTGATATTTATAATTTGTGTATTTGCAGGTTTTTGCGGCTCTGCACTCCTCATGGCTAGATATATTCGTTTCTGTCAAACATTCCAACAACAAATGCCAAACTTCTCCATTGGACAGTTGCGCAATCATTGGCGCTTATATCATTGAGCGCTTGGCAACTTGCGGGATTTTGACACTTGTGTTTCTAAGACTTGATGTATCGACCTGAGGATTGAATTGCAGCTTGAATCATGGGCTCAGCTTAATGTGTTGCGTGGCATTTGGAAATCCATAAGGCCCGAGAGGCTAGAATATAGGTTTGTTATGACAATGGTCATAACTTGGGATTTGGTATCATGAATCTCGATTATGATATGGCTTGGTTTTGGAAACACTTTGAGAACCCACCATTTTATAACAAAATGTATATTATTTTTTGACAGTATAAAATCCAATTAAGCTAAGTTTCTAGGCAATATAACCATTATGTGTTTGTGTAATGCAGGTCAAGGACAACTGACAAGGGTCTGGAGCAAAAACGATCAATGGAGCTTGATTAGGAATTGGAAGTTATGAACTAAGGAAAATGAGCCAAAAGATTTTAAAATTTACCACAAAGATGCTAAAGACACTTAAAAATTTTGACAAAAATTGAGTGCTAACATCTGGCTCCAACTAGGATGGAGACCTCCCAACGAGGCTCCAAGAACCTAGTAGTTCTAGTCGCCTTTACCATTGGGCTATGGAGTCATCTGGCATATGCAACTGATCCCCTGCAAACCTACAGCCTACCTTCTTATTCAAGAAAACTGAAAGCAATCTACCTGCTCATATGAAGAGATTATTCTTCTGCTAACTCCTACACTAACCAACTGTACTGCTTCTTATCAAGAGAACTCATGCTTCTAATGAAGCCATGTAAGAAACTGATCTACTGAACCTGATCTTGATCTTAATCCCAGAAATAAAGGAATGTACATCGAACATGAAAGTGGTTTGAACAGATGATAAAGCCAACTTTCATCTGACAGAAATATTTTAACATATATACAACTCAAAGATTCCAAATAGTTTGCAATAGGGTCATAAAATCCAACAGGAAATACCTCTTTATGCTGCTGTTCCAACTGACTGAAATGCTTTTGCTGATGGTTGCCACTGATCTTAATGCTGAATGTGGACTGCTCAGCTTCTGTCAGAGAGTCATATAGGATGGACTGATGATCTGAGCATTTCAGCTCATCATCTTCCTCTTCATATCTGCTGCACTCTCCCTTTGTCTGCAAATAAAAAAACTAAGGGCTACCCTTACTATCTGCTGCATATTCAAATCTGTCACATGATGATATAAAAATATGTTCATTATATTTTGTTTTTTCAAAGGGAACAAGCTGATCTTCTTGACACTCTAAGTCAACAGATACATTTGGTACAATGTCAAAAACATCTACACCGTAATTAACATCCTAAACATCATTAATATATCGATCACAAAAAGAAGTGTCCCCTATTGTAGCATACTCCTCATAACTATCATTAACCACAACATGCATACATTTATGATCATCCCTTTGCTGAAAAGTAGAACTAGATGAAAATCTAGTAGTCTACAACCCTTTATAAACCTCAAAATCTTCTTCCTCATCACTATATTTATCAAATATGGGAACGCCATGATAAAATTCTAATGACAGGGATGAAGGTTCTTGCATGAAATTATTAGCAATGGGATCTTGAAAAATATTTGAAAAAATATCAGCAAGTTCCTCATCATAATCAGCTTTCTCATCCAAATTTGAAATATCATATTCACAAGGGGAAGGAGGATCTTCTTGATTCTGTAGCTGGAGATTAGACAGTCCTTGGAAATCTTGTTCCTCCTGACTATTGTAACTTCCCTTGACATGCAAATCTAGAAACTGTGGGCTAGCCTTACTCGTTTCAACGAACATTTGACCAACATAAAGCTGATCATCTCCATGTGTAGCTAAAGAAAATATTTCTTTAGATTCATAAAATTCAGAAATAGAGGTAATAGAGAAGCCCTTAGCTTCTTCATTACTCCTTTATAATTCATATTTATGAGGAGGCACATCACAGTGAAGATCATTTGAAAGATGATGTAAATTGTGAGGAGAAGATTCTTCTCCATTTAGTTCTTCAACTTTAGAATGCAATTTATATTCCTCATAGTAATTATCAAATAATAAATCCTATGAAAAGTACCTTTTGCAGTGCTCATTGAATACTCTGTGAAAATCCTTTAATGATGAAATACTTGAAGGAGATAATGAGAAATACCATTTACGTGAATGCATGAACATTTTCATGCGAACATCCTCGTGCTGTAGATCTAGTAGATCCATGCACTCATGGAACTTGATGAGGTGATCTGCAGGATTATCTTCTTTCATGTCTCTAAAGATAGGCATAAAATCTCCCCATTTTGACATATCAGGTACTGGATGTGGAAAACTAGAAATTGAAGAGAAGTCAAGAGGTGCAAACCTTCGAGCCAAAAGAGCAGCAAATGCTTTTGACATCTGAATATTGTGGAGTTGCCACTAAATTCGTCCTTCATGGAGTTTCCAGATAGATGATTACAACCAAAAAGGTGTCCAATATTTGTCTATCATCAAAGCTGGATCTATGTCGTGTCCCAAGGAAGCTGAGCTTCAATCTCCTCTCCTCGGCAATGGCGCCAATTTCTTATCTCTCTAGGAAACTCTTATAGGCTGTAACTTGAAGATGCCTGGTATGCTTAATTATATCTTAATGATTCACTCAAATGGATCAAGTCAGATGACTAAATCAAACCTCACTCACTCAAGACACGCATAAACACAACCAAATTGACAAGGATTTTAACTATCACTGTTCAGAGAGTTGTAAATAAATGAATGTACGAAGAACACTTAATTTACTAGCAAAAACATACACACAAAGTATATATGAATGGCCAAATAAACCAAGTAAAGTACTTGAAAATTCTATTTTATGGATGTATTGACAAGTTGACAGTTTTCAAACGTCATACAAACAGAATTAACATGAATTTGACATTCAGGTGCAAGTATAGAAAAGACAAGAAGATGAAAATATGAACAAGTAATGGTTAAAGAAGCTTGTATTACTGATCATGAAATGAGAAGTCTGAGAGTACAAGTATGGAAAATCCTCCAAAGTCAAACCTTTTGTTCTACAGAAGTCATAGGCTTTATAGCCTTTACAAAATTATTCTGGATCCTGAAAAACTGGATCAAACTTGCTAAAAATAGTCAATAAAAAACAGTTTCTAGAAAACAGGAAAAGATCCTAATTTGATGGTCAATATCCATATCTCAAAATATCTTCCCGATCTTTGAAATATTTGATAGCTGCAGTATAAACTGAAGGAGAACTCGACATTGCCATCTAGAGAACATATCATTATTTTTCCAAAAATAGACAGGGAGATTAATTTTCCACCTTGTTAGCACCTTCAAACTTGGAACATCATCTTGAAACATATCTTATTAATTATAATAGCCACTTAGAAACCATCCTCATCCTCTTTGGAATGACAACACTTGGATCTATGCAAAATGATGTCATTCTGCCCTTCTCTGCTCTTTCGATGGCTAAAGAGCGAAAATTCAAACCTGTAAGCTACGAAAGCTCTGCTTTTGGTGACTAATAATAACTGTGAAATATTGCTGAAGCCACTGAAAACTCTGTTTTCACTTTGACTTTCGAATTTGCAAAAATGCATTTCCTTCCATCTTTCTGATCTTCAATTTTGATCCTTTGGAGATTTTGTATCTTGAGCAGGGTATTCATTGTCGAGAACCATACATTCATCTGAAATATCTTTCAACTGCAATTGAAATGTTTCAATATTCTCCTCCTTGACCACCATTGGAAGTCGCATCGGCTTCACATCTTCTATCTCAAGTGTAGCTAGATAATCTGCATGAACCGAAAAGGTGAAGGATCAAGAACATAGCTGATGCAAAATTTTGTCCTCAGGTTTAATATATACAAGTTCCTTGTCAACATTTTGATCATCTCCATTTTGTAAACTTCCCTTCTTCTTCTTTTTTTCTCTCTCTTTTCCACCTTGCATTCTTTCGGTATTGTTTGATATACTCTAGTGAGAAGTAGGTAATGCTTGAATTGAAAGGAATATCATAGTTCTTATGTCAGCTCATCTTCTACAGCCCATGACACTTCCTCAAAAAGGCCATCATATAATGGTGGTATAATCTCTAAGGGAAGATTAACCACACGTTCACAAACCAAAAGACCCACCTCATGAGGATGCCTTTCCCAAAGTGTATTAAGCTGAACAACCTCGACCTTTTCAAAAATTTTATCGAGGAGAAAATTTTGAAGTTCCATAATGCAACACTGATCCTTATACCTTGCCAAGTTAATAGCCGTGATTTGAAAAATGTAGCAAGTTAAAATGGTAAAAGAGGAAACCCAGAAGGTTTGAAATCTTGTTTGCAAAATGTATTGCTTCGATCAATGTCTTTGATCCTTATCATTTGTGTATTTGTAGGTGTTCATGGCTTTGCACTCCTCCTCATGGCTAGATATATTCTTTTTTGTCAAACATTCCAACAACAAATTCTACGTTTCTCCATTGGATAGCTGCGCAATCATTGGTGCTTATATCATTGAGCACTTGGCATCCTGCGGGATTTTTACACCTGCGTTTCTAAGAATTGATGTATCGACCTGAGGATTGAATTTTAGCTTGACTCATGGGTTCAGCTTAATGTGTTGCGTGTCATTTGGAAAGCCATAAGACCCGAGAGGCTAGAATATAGGTTTTTATGACAATGGTCATAACTCGGGATTTGGTATCATGAATCTCGATTATGATATCGCTTGGTTTTACAAACACTTCGAGCACCCACCATTTTACAACAAAATGTTGTTTGAATTTTTATCATTCAAGCTAGCATTATCTTAGGATCTTTAACTGAGAGAATAACATGCACAGCAATAAACACAAGAGACAAGAGACACAAAGAATTTTCCTCGAGGAAACCATAAAGGAGAAAACCCCGCAACTTCCTCAGATATAGAATGAGCACCAATAGCAATAGTAAAACCTGAAAACATAAAGATGATCTCCACAACTTCTCTCTCTCTCTCTCTCACTTGAGAGAGCTACTTCTTTCTCACTCATGCACCCTAATGAGTGAGTCTGTGTGTGATAAATAGAGAGGATCACTCTCTATTTATATTCTTTCATTCACTTAATGTCCACTTTAACATGTCGGCCCCACTTAACAATTACTTACAAGAGCTGACATCTCTAGGAGAGTGTAATAACTAACCCTAGTGCCCCACAACTGTGGGGACTTTGCCCTCCGATCAACAAGGAGGGTTAACCTTGACACAAATGTGGGTACTGTTGCCCCGAATTACAATGGAGGGTTAACCTCAATGACTTTACATGACTTGTTTACATTATTGAATATCCTGATCGAAACATCAGGGAATGACATGAATCAATTACATTATAGATACTTCCCGGAATAAACATCGGGGTACAATATAGAAGTGAATAAATTCTGAAGTTACAAATACATCAACACTCCCTCTTATCGACACAATTCTTATTCTCTATATCATCTGTTTTATCATCAAGTCATCTTCGTCTTGAAGTCATCTTCATCTTCAAGTCATCTTCATTGTTAAGTCATCTTCATCATCAAGTCATATTCATTATCAAGTCATCTTCATCAAGTATAGATCATCACTGGATCATCATCAAGTCTGGATCATCACTTGATCTGGATCGTCACTACTGGATCATCATCAAGTCTGGATCATCACTGCTGGATCATCATCAAGTCTATATTATCACTTGATCTGGATCGTCACTGTTGGATCATCATCAAGTTTGGATCATCACTTGATCTAGAGAATCATCAAAGTTGGATCATCACTGAATCATCATCATCATTACTGCTTCTGCTATCTCAATCAAATGGTGCTATCTCTTCATTCTTCTCGTCATAGGAAGTTCTACAGAGCCAACCCTTTTTCATGCTGGTTGTAGGCCTACCCTTCATGTTGGTCTTCAGTGCTTATATCTGACCCTAATTTAGAATGGTCCACCCAACTCTTACATCTGACCTCATCTTGTCAGAAAGGCATGCCCAACACTCACATCTGACCTCATCTTGTCAGAAAGGCCCAGCACTCACATCTGACCATGTGTAAACACATCGCGCCAAAATGGCTCAGTACTTATATATGACCATGTGCGAACACACTGCATTGGAAGGGCTCTGCACTTACATCTAACCATGTTTGAAAACACCACATCGGAAGGGTTCGACACTTACATCTGACCATGTTCGAAAACACCGCATCGGAAGGGCTCTGCACTTACATCTAGTCATGTGAGACTACATCCCTCAGTCATATCAGAATGGCCCTCGATACCAGACTGAGTATTCCTGGTAACTAACCAGGTGCCTCCATTCTAAGAATGTCATTCAACACTTATATCTGATCATGTAGGAACCAATCCTACAGTCACCTCAGAATGGATTAGCACTCACATCTGACATGGAAGGAACCAAATCCTCTCACCATGACCGAATGGCTCAACCCTTACATCTGACCATGGAAGGAACCTAATCCTCTCACCATGTCAGAATGGCTCTAGGACTCATCATTTCCCCTAGATCTGGAGAACACCAAGCTTCTCCCTGAAGTACTCAAACTTCACTCTGGCCAATGGCTTCATCAACACATCAGCTATCTGTTCGTCCATCTCAACATACTGGAGCTTCACTGCTCCTCTCTACACCATATCCATGATATAGTGATACTTGATCTCGATATGCTTCGACTTGTCATGGAACACTGGGTTCTTCGATAACTTCACACAACTCTAGTTGTCGCAACATATACAAGTAGCATCCAACTGGAGATCAAATAAATCAGGCAGTAGCTTTCTCAGCCACATTGCCTCGCAACTAGCTGAACAAGCTACGACATACTCTGCTTCAGTTGTACTCAGTGCCACACAGGACTGCTTCCTGCCAGACCAAGAGATCACACTTGATCCCATACTGAAGTAGCACCTCAAAGTGCTCTTCCTATCAATGGCACTGCCTGCCCAATACAAATCCTCATAACCCTCCAGGTTAAACTTCTAATTCACCTCATACTTGAGCCCATAATCAATTGTACCCTTCAGGTACCTCACTACATCCTTTGCAACCATCAGGTGAACATGTCTCAATGTGTTCACAGCAAAGAAAATATCTGGTCTCGTATTTGTCAGGTAAATCATCTGACGATACATCGTAGCGTCAACCATCTCTTGATGAAGCATTACTCAATAGCTTCAGGTTCGATTCCATAGGTGTGGTCATGGCCTTGCAGTCCATCATCCTAAACCTCTTCAAGATCTCTATTGCATACTTCCGTTTTCCACACCTCCATGCCTAGAATGTAGTGCATCATCCCTAAGTCCTTTATCTCGAACTCGACAACAAGTCTCCTTCTTGCAACTTTAATGAGTTCCTCTTTTCTATCAGGAACAAGTCATTGACATATAACAGGAGCATCACTGGTATTTCACCTTCAACCTTGAAGCAAAGGTTGGAATCCACTTTATTCTTAGTAAATCCTAGAGTCATCAATAATCTGTCCATCCTGTCATACCATGTCGAACCTCCGGATCTTCTGCAGTCACTCCCTCTGAAGCGGAGAATCAGTCTCCCTTTGTCTTTCATACTATATGCATTGAAACATTATGTACCAGAATGACAAGTAGCTTCCTCTGCTACTAATACTCTATGTATCCATCTAGGATCATTGGATACCAAGATCCTCTATAGACTTTCATCTTCAACCTTGTAGAAAAGGTTCAAGTCTTCATCAAGCTCCTCATGTATGTGTTATCCCATGGGTGTCTTCTGAGCTCATACAAGGACTTCTTTCATTTGCACACATGATTCTTCCTGTCATGTGTATTTCTAGTGGCTGCAAATGTCTCTTCGTAGTCTATGCATCATGCTATGAATCTTTCCTTGTATCCCATGATGTTTCCATCTATTGCATGATGGAACTGTGAACTTCTCTTCAGTATCGATACTGCATCCTAGAAATCATTCTTCTTGAACTGGTCTTCCATTTCTTCTTGGTTGCTTCTCCATAGCTAGAAGGTTCTGCATCAATGATGTAATTGCATTTGTCATATTATTCTTCATCTTGAACTATCATCACTTGTTCTTCGAAACAAGTCTCATCCTTCTTTGCTTGTAGGCGATTGTACGCGATCTTTCCTATAAGTCAAATGCATTTGTATGGTTAGAAACATTTCATAAGGCATATTCATAATGGAAAATTCTTATGCATAAATGTATGATCATGCAACTATTTTAGCCAATACAACATTCATCCATATCTCACGGAAACTTTCTAGATGCCTTCCATCTCTACTAGGACAACATTGAGATTGTGCACTAATCCAATATGTCAGCAAAGAGGTTTCATCCTAGATAAGTAGCAATGGAGATTTGTATAGCACCATGAGCTACTTACCCATCACATGCATATTAGTAGTATACTATCATTAATGCAAACATTCTATCATGCATAATACATCAACTGAATATAAACAAATCCACAACAAAAACAATATCATGAAATGACAATTGAATACTTATATTTATTTGTTTCGTGGGTAGACTCCTTCTTGAGCCTTCAACTTCATCATCTTCTTCATTCATAATAGCATCGTTTCTTATCCAAATGCTAAGATGGATAATAGTTTCTTCAAGAGTTGAGTCCTTTGTATTCCTCATCACTTGAGGGATCTTCGTTCGATGGTGAGAGTTTGATCTTTAGTTGCTCCCATCTTCTTTTCTCTTATTATGAGTTGAGCTTCTTCTTCTTCCCAGAGTCTGCTGAAAGTAATCACTTCCTTCTAGCACAAATTCCTCGCATGGATGAATCCCATGATCCTGGGAGGCCATTCAAGGTGATTATCACCACTTCTGCATTCTCCACTTCTTCTTCTACTGCTTCAAGTTGTTCTTTGATTTGAGAGACCCTTGTAAGGTATGACTGCATGGTCTCTGCATTCTGGATCTTCACATTCTTCAACTGTTTTCTCAAAGTCATATTTCAATTTATGTTCTTCCCTTCAAATGGCTTGGTCAAGGAATCAAACATCTCTTTAGGTGTCTTTAGGGAAGACACTTGTGGTATAAGGTGATCCTTGATAGAATCAACATTAATCCTCTTGTCCTTGACCAAGTTCTTCTTGTGTAAGGATTTTAGCCTCATCTCCCTTTATGACTGGAACCTCTCTACTTATGTAGGTGTCCAATTCATTTTATTCAGAGAGATCATATACTTCCATGCTTGGAAGTTGTCAACTTTACCAAGCTTATCATCAAGCTGATGTGATAGATCACTTTGAAATGAGAACCTCAAATGAAAATAGCAAAAATATTAGATCTTACCGATTTGAGGTGTCCGTCCTGGTTCTGGAGCTAGCTGATCTAGGGTTTGTCAGAGAAAACCTAATTTAAAAAAATTGGAATATTTCAGATCTAATTGGATAGAAATATAGATCTCTTCAAGGTAGCTATCCAATGTACTCCTTTTCTAAAAACAGTGGAGGGAATCCCCTGGAACAGGAAGCCCTAGTTTTCCAATTTCTTCTGTAGAAATTCCTACTCCTATGTGTCTAAAACTTAGTATTGAGGTAGCCTTTCCTGTCCCTATTCCAACACCATAGGTTGCATTAGAATTGGTTTAACCAATTGGGACTTATGATTGTTTTCCCAAGGTGACCTGTTTCAGGACTGTTCAACATAGCGAAGTTGTACGGATTGTCATGTGTCACTGTTTCATATTCTAGGTCTAAAAATTGGACCAAAGAAAGTAAAGTCCATGCCCTTTCTGGAAAATCTTCATAAATTGCATGTGGACCTTTGTAGCCCTAGATATATCAATTCTCCCCAAGTGTCCTGTTTAGGGATGAATCCTGGAAGAGGCTAGAACCCTAACTTGCAGAGATCATATCTCCTAGAATATAGAGAATCTGAGGCTAAATTTTGGACATAATGTAAATCAGGATTTGATCTTCGTCCAGTGAATGTTTCCGTGCCTGAGCCTTCTCCAAGCCTGAGATATAGCGAATGTACAAAAACTTATCAGTTTTAGTATTTTAGGGTTTTTCCAGCCCGGGGTCAAACTAAGGTTTGACTTTTCGGAAGTTTCACCCAACCAAAAATATTGACCCAGGTCTATAAGCTTCAATTTTGATGAGGAGAGAAATCCTATGCCGAGCTCACTAAAAAATTCCACTTCTGTAAGAAGCCCTAATTTCCCACACCAAAAACTGAAAATGCTCGGAATCGAATTCCGCTTCGACAGAAAGATGCGCCCTTCAATGGAAAGTCATCCTTGTTGGAGACATTTACCACCATACACACTCTTTTTGGTCAAACTGTCCTAGTTAAACCACTATCCTATGTATAATTGACATTAATTGACATCAGTGGAGCATTAATTGGCATCATCCAGTCACACCCACGCCTAGCTACAGTCAAGGAGGATAACTTAGCCTTCTCCTACAGTCAAGGAGGCTAACTAGAGCACTCCTGGGGTGATTTGAGTGATATTAATGCACCTAATTGCTAACTGGTGGTTACAATCAGTTCAACCAGTCAGTTAAGGTGCCTCCTCTCATTAAATATATTATTTAATGATTATTTAATGATCTGGAGTCAACAGGGGTGCCTCCACCAACTTCTGATGATCAGTTCAGCTTCAGTTAACCTCATTGGGGTTCATTGAAGTCATTGAAGCACTAGCACTTGATGGTTGGCTTTCTATGACATTTGTTTGATCTCTTTTAGTTGAGATTCAGTCATTTATTGCACTCATACTTCAGTTAGGGTTTGGTGAGTCAATTAGGGTTTTGGTCAAGTGGTTAATAGAGTGTGAACCAATGGTTTACAGTCAGTTAAGCCAGACTCACTCATTGATTTCGAATGGCCTCCTTAGGTATTCGAATTTCTCATTGATTCAAGCTATTGCTTGACATTGTTATTTTAACTATTCATTGTTTATTGAATATACAAAGAGGAAACCATTCCGTTCCGATTAACACCATTTCATGAGTTATTTGTTGATTAATTCTTGATGAGATTGATTATTTGTTTCTAGATCATGTGCAATATTAATATGGTATCAGAGCTTACGGTGGGATGAAGATCTATCTCTCAAAAACAAGCTTTTTGACATATTTCTCCATGAAAAGTGAGCAATAGCTCAAGAATCCAGCACCGCACTAGAAGCCAAGGCTTACCACTCAATACCCCAAGTAAAGAACTTGTTGATCAAGATTGCTTGAATGACTATGCTAGGTGTGATGAAAGCCTAAAATGTGTAGGATTTCTGACCTTACGGTGCCCTTTTTGTTTTGATTTGCAGGTTTTAACAGGTACAACTTCGAATGGACTCATCAATCCCTCTTCTCACCCCATTCACAAGCTATTCGGAATGGAAGTTGAAGATGATTGCATATCTGAAGAGATGAGGTCTCTATGAGGTGTCTATTGGAATTTGAAAAGAGTCTTATGAGAATGATTATGACTGGATAAATGACGGTGATAGAGCTTTTGGAGCAATATGTCTAGCCCTTTCTCCTAGCTTGCGCTACCTTATTGGTTCTGCTGAATACCCAAAGGATCTCTGGACAAAATTAGACAGAACCTTTGGCAAGCATAATGAGGATCATAATAGCACCTTGGAGATCACATCCAGCACCGCAAGAGTTCTTTACTCAAAATTCTTAGCCTCTACTCTCTCTGATGAAGTTGTTCAAGATGAAGATGAAGCAGAATCTTCTACACAATCAATTCGAATTGAAGAAAGTCTCCATGCAGTGAATTCTTCTCCTAGTGCTCCGGAAGTTCATGAGATATCTGATATCTCATCTCCTCATATTTATGAAACAGAAAAAGACATTCAAATCTTTGATATTGAAGAAAAACACTGCTGCACTTCCATGCAAACATTCACCGGTGATTTTCCTTTGAATTCTGTGCAAAATTTACCAGTAATTGCTTTTGAAAGTGAAGAGAAATTTGATTTTTCTTCCTCTAATGTTGCTACTGGTGTGAAAATATGTAAAAAATTGGATATTTTGGAAGAAATATCAGATTATAAGAGTGATTCGCTCCCCATGATCTATATCTTCCAGCACAATCCTGCAGGATTGCATGCACCAAAATTCAGAATCTAGAAGAGAAAGACAACTGTGCATCCACTGTCTCTGTTGAGGATAATTTTGGATGTGATATGAACCTTATTGGATCTGATATGATATTATTTGGATCTAATCTGATATTTCTTGGTTCAAAATTTCAGGTTCATAAACCTTCAGTATTGCTTGTAACTATTCTCATAAACGGTGTGAAGAAACAAGTATCGCAAGTCTCCTACAAAACTACTGCTGGGGATTTGATTTGATTTCATAGTTTTGGATCTGTTGTGAACTTATTTAGATCTGACTTAATTTCTGATCTGATATTATTTGGTTCATATTTTAAAATCCAAGAGCTTTCAGTCATGCTTGTAGCTGCTCTCACCAATTCTGGTGTGAAAAATCAAGTACCGCACTTTCTCTTCAAAACTGCTGATGGGGATTTGGTGTTAGTTTCCTCATATGAGGTTTCTGATATTTTATTATGTGATTCATTAGATATTACAGAAGCTATATCAAATTATGGAGCTCAATCATTCGCTCTCCACAGTCCCAGAGCTTCTCTACCTTTGGTCACATGCTCATCTCCTCATAGAACAAGTAAAGAGGAAGACATTCTGCATCTGCTTGGACACTTGATCCTAAGATTTGGGGCTGATTTTACCAATCATGGTTTGCTGTTCAAGGCTGAAACATATCAGTTTCTTGATTGTTCCACACATGGTTCGAATCCTCAAGAACCTTTGCTCTCTCTTCAGATGATTTCAGCTGCTCTACATGGGTCCAGTTTTCATTGTGTAGCTGTTTATAGTTTTTATTCAGTTGAGTGCAGTGTTCTTCTTCCAAAGTGGAAGATTCCTCCAGGAATATTCATTTAGTTTGGATTCATAGGTTCACATGCACAGTCTCAGGATGTTGCTGCATAGAAAAACCAATTCTTGATTTACTGCTTAGTTTGAGGGGGGTACTTTTCCCATGAGGTTTTCCCCGTTTCCTTGGTTATATTAAGCAGTTACTTTATTGTATAGGGTGACCTATGGCCTTAGTTTCCAGGGCCCTAGAATTTTTATGCATTTATGTTTTCTAACTCTTCCTGAGTATAGCTTAAGGGGGGGTGTTGGAGACATTTACCACCATACACACTCTTTTTGGTCAAACTGGCCTAGTTAAACCATTATCCTAAGTATAATTGACATTAATTGACATCAATGGAGCATTAGTTGACATCATCCAGTCACACCCACGCCTACCTATAGTCAAGGAGGATAACTAGAGCACTCCGGGGGTGATCTGAGTGATATTAATGCACCTAATTGCTAACTGGTGGTTACAATCAGTTCAACCAGTCAGTTAAGGTGCCTCCTCTCATTAAATATATTATTTAATGATTATTTATTATTATTTAATGATATAGAGTCAACAGGGGCACCTCTACCAACTTCTGATGATCAGTTCAGCTTCAGTTAACCTCATCGGGGTTCATTGAAGTCATTGAAGCACTAGCACTTGATGGTTGGCTTGCTATGACACGTGTTTGATCTCTTTCAGTTGAGATTCAGTCATTTATTGCACTCCAACTTTAGTTAGGGTTTGGTGAGTCAATTAGGGTTTTGGTCAAGTGGTTAACAGAGTGTGAACCAATGGATTACAGTCAGTTAAGCCAGACTCACTCATTGATTTCAAATGGCCTCCTTAGGTATTCGAATTTCTCATTGATTCAATCTATTTCTTGACATTGTTAATGTAACTATTAATTGTTTATTGAATATACAGAGAGGAAATCATTCCGTTCCGATTAACACC
Source organism: Pseudotsuga menziesii (assembly GCA_001517045.1). NCBI lineage: Eukaryota > Viridiplantae > Streptophyta > Pinopsida > Pinales > Pinaceae > Pseudotsuga > Pseudotsuga menziesii. The sequence continues at coordinate 279,351 of LPNX010901459.1, read as the reverse complement.
ATTTCATGAGTTATTTGTTGATTAATTCTTGATGAGATTGATTATTTGTTTCTAGATCATGTGCAAGATTAATAATCCTAGCATACTTTTGCTGATGGATTGCGGAGAGAGACACAAAAATAAGAAGCCCTAGCTTCTGTACATGCACAATGTCTTCTTCTCAGGTTAGCTCTGATACCATGTTTGAATTTTTATCATTCAAGCTAGCATTATCTTAGGATCTTTAACTGAGAGAATAACATGCACAACAATAAACACAAGAGACAAGTGACACAAAGAATTTTCCTTGGGGAAACCATAAAGGAGAAAACCCCGCAACTTCCTTAGAGATAGAATGAGCACCAATAGCAGCAGTAAAACCCGAAAACATAAAGATGATCTCGACAGCTTCTCTCTCTCTCTTTCACTCGAGAGAGCTACTTCTCTCTCACTCATGTGCCCCAATGAGTAAGTGTGTGTGTGATAAATAGAGAGGCTCACTCTCTATTTATATTATTTCGTTCACTTAATGTCCACTTTAACATGTCAGCCCCACTTAACAATTACTTACTAGAGCCGACATCTCTAGGAGAGTCTAATAACCCTAGTGCCCCACAATCGTGGGGACTTTGCCCTCCGATCAACAAGGAGGGTTAATCTTGACACAAATGTGGGGACTATTTACCCAACTTACAATGGAGGGTTAACCTCAATGACTTTACATGACTTGTTTACATTATTGAATCCCCTGATCGGAACATCGGGGCATGACATGACTCAATTACATTATAGATACTTCCCGGAATAAACATCGAGGTACAATATGCAACTAAATACATTCCGAAGTTACAAATACATCAACAAATGTATATTATTGTTTCACAGTATAAAATCCAATTAAACTAAGTTTCTAGGCAATATAACCATTATGTGTTTGTGTAATGCAGGTCAAGCTGACCAGGGCCTGGAGCAAAAACAATCAATGGAGCTTGATTAGGAATTGGAAGTTATGAACTAAGGAAAATGAGCAAAAAGATTTGAAAATTTTACCACAAAGATGCTAAAGAAACTTAAAAATTTTGATAAAAATTGAGTGCTAACACTTGCAATGTGAGTGATTACAACATTGGTTTCGTTGTCGGTGATACATATACTGGATGAAATGACTATGAATAGATGATATCATAGCAGGAGATCAAATATTGGTGGGAGTGTAAGATAGTGAACTACCTGCAAAACTACGTTAGAAGAAACATAATGACTATTTCTCAAGCAAAGGATAATTTTTTCTCTGAAACACATGAAAATTTGGTCGATTCGGTACCTTAGTCTCTGAAAAAGATATTGGATGAAACCACTGACATGAAATAAATATCAACAATTACTTTAGAAGTTAACAAGGGGAGGCCACACAATTTTTTTGGAGTGGTTAGAAAGAATCAATGACGCGTTCTGTGAGGAGAGACTAGTCAACAAAAGAGTCTCTGTCAATAGTATCAAAGATAGATTCTATAACGACCTCACCAAACAGTGCTTGTGTTTGTTTCCAACACTTTTGTTTAAGTTCTTGATCGAAAAATGGGTAGGCCACATTGTGAAGCCTCGTCCACTACTGATCGCTCCGCCAACAAACACAAACTAGGAGGCCAAACCAGAGGAGTGGGAGAAATTTGTTCAAGAAAGAGAGTGGGAGTACTTCTTAAACAAATTGACAGGTCCACCCGGGTTTTCTAAAAGCTTTCGGGTTGGCTATGGGGGGGGGTAACTGGTCATGTTCTGAAGTAGAGAAGAGAGATTCTAGTCAATTAATAAAGAAAACACCGATGCCATTGATGAAAAGTTGGGAAAAAAGGAGAAAAATAGAACAGTTACTCACAAAAGCACTCCAGATATACAGGAAATAGAAAAGGAGAAGAGGAGAAAGATAAGGTAATATATTAGAGAGCAAGATGATGTGCTCTAATAAGGGAGAATGCCGAATAGAGTGACAGATCAAGAAGGAAATATTCCACAGTCAGGTCATGACCGAAAGTAAGAGGGAATTTATGAAGAATTGTCACCAATGGATGAAGACTTGTGGATATATCATGGTAGATCTCTCCAATTAAAAATACCCTATATTATCATGCCTCATTACTCATCAAATTCTAGTCATAGTGTCCAAGTGTAGTATATTGTTCAAGAAGATTTAGGACTACGAGATGGAGAATTATGTGTATGGAGTCGACTAGACGATGAAGGAAATGATGTCAATCATATTATAATTCATCGACTGCAAGAAGGGAATTTTGTTACTTTTCATTCCTATTCATCTAACCGTAGTATTCACCTACTCTACACAGATCATGAAGGAGCACCCCCCCAACCAATCACAACTTCACAAAACACACCAGATTTGTCGGATTCACAAGCGAGGATACCCCAGGCTCAAAAATTTACTTGGGTATCATTAGAAGGAGTTGACATAAATTGACTTCTAGTCGAAAGTGGACCGACTATTACATAAATTTTTTCTGACAAAAACAAAAGTTATGTTGAAAATAACTGTGAAGAAAAAGTAGTTATAGAAAGTAACCCACCACCACCACCACCCCCTCCATCACCTGAAGGAGACATAGACACCAAAAATATGGCACATATGTCTTCCCACATTCCCCTCTATGAGGGTGATGAATATCCCAAATGACACTGGTTCGTATGTGAATCAATTTGGGAGGAAAATGAAGTTAATAGTGAATACCGACAAATGACCTAGTTTGCTGGTGCTCTACGTAAGCGAGCACTAACATGGTGCATGAAGTATATTGAGAAAACTCCGAACGCAACTAAAGCACAAATAAAAAAATAGTTCATTTCATTCTTCAAACACCAGATGCAAAACATCTTGCAACAAAGAAGTTGAAGACTACAACCCAGAAACTGACTGAAATAGTTCAGGAGTATGATAATAGATTCAAAGAATTACTAATCCATTTGGAGTATAACATAGATGGACAATTACTGATCCAATGGTTTGTTGCAAGACTCTTGTAGAAAATTTGAATCCATATCCGACTGGACAACTTCAACACATACGAAGATGCATTGACTAAGGCGTTACAGATAGAGATGGACGAAGATTTCCCTATCAACACCGTCGATAGGCATCTTGAAGAACAATTAGAAATTATGTAGAAATCAATAAGGGATATAAGCCTCAAAGAAACAAAGTCTGGTGTACTAAATGCTCGATGCCCGGGCATACACAAGACTACTATAAATAGGATGATCATCGACAATATATCTGGTTCATGCATTCAAATTTCTTTTGTGACATATGCCAGGAGCATGAATTACATGTGATAAAGGATTGTCCATATAATATAAAAAATGAAAAATCTCATTGTTGCGCCATCCATGAAGTCAAAATTCAGTTGACAATAGACTGTCACTTAAATTTGAAAAATCGACAAAATTACCTAGCAGTTTACCAGATGAATGTTGTCGCATAGAACACCAACAATGCTAATAATAATAACAACAACGACTGGAATGAGAAAAATAATCATAGGTATGGCAGACGAATATATGAGTGCTGGTACGACAAAAATCGATGCGAAGGATTTTCAAGTCGAGTCCGATACTTTGGTAATCGGGAGAACAAACCACGTCGACCTATCCAGTGCTATACATGCTTAAACAAAGGACAATGACATGCTGAGTGTCTATACAAAGATGGGACTGACCTTAAATTTTGTACAAGTTGTGGTGTAGGTGATCACTCTTTATAGGATTACCCCACTATGCTTGAAAAAATTAATAATAAGAAAAATGTTAACGCCTTGTCTAGTGTCCAAAAATGTGATGTTATTCGCACTAAGAATTTGCAAATTATGACTCGACAAGGTACTAAAATCGGCATGGATAGTCATAAAATAAGTAAAATAAGAAACAAAGATGACTATCCTAATCCGGCTAAACAAGAACATTTGTATAATTATCTATCACATATATTTGAATTATTAGAAGCACAAGAAGAAACCGATAAGTCTCAATAGAAGATTTCTCAAGAATTAATTAGTTTGATAAACACTGATAATTTTGTTGCAAATTTAATTGATTTAATGTACAATATCAAGAATAAATATGGTGTATAAAAATAGGCTAAAAGCATATGTGACCTCAATCAAAAAGATAAAAATGGTGTGGACCCTTTAGTCGACCTAGAAATTGAAGGTTACCATGTCCGACAAGTCATCCTCGAATTTGTATTGTAGGTAAACATTATGACTAGGGACACATGGGAATAATTGGGTAAACCATGACTTAATGAATCTAGAATAGAATTAAAATTAGAAAATAAAGGATTAGTTGAACCCATTGGTGTCTGGAAGAATGTCGACACGACTATCAAAGGTATCACCATTAAAGTCGACTTTGAAATAATCAATCCTAAGGAAGGATTGAACTCCTTTCCAGATTTGGTAGGACGACGATGGGGTCAAAAGATGAAGGCATCAATTTCATTAGACAAAGAAAGAATAAAAATCAAAGGAAATGAGAAAAAAGTTATTGTTCCAATCCATCCATCTTAGGGAGAACCTTGCACATAACCTGTAGATGAATATGTCGACGTTCGAAAATTGTACCAAATTCAGAACAATGAAGACTATACCGAACCTAACATATATGGTGAACTTCACCTAGGAAACCCATATTATATTGGTTATAACTCATATGCGGAATTATATGATTGGGAGATAAAAAATTATGAATTACAGGAAAGGGGATGTGGGACCATTCAAGTCATCCCGAAAAGACACGACGACAATGTTTTTTCTGTCTTTGTAATTCCTAAGATATTTGAAAGGAAAAGTAGAGAGTATTTATCATTGGTACCAGAAAAGAAACAAGCATCGAGTCAACCAACACTAAGATATAAAGAGCGCGAGTCACCAATACTTCATGTGGAACAAGTTTCCCAAAATATAGGTGAACAAGGTTGACTTCAGAGTTTAGTAGAAACATTTACTAGGAAAGCAACTCGATGGTGGGATACACACCAGTAGAGACTACAAACATGGACAAAAAATTCAATATAATTTATCGAAATATTTGGAGGGAAGATGATGATAACGTAGGAAAATATACCAGTCTTCACACAAGGGCAAGACCCTGAGAAACATATAGCTATCTGTGAAAAAGAATGGAGAAGACTAGGGTATAAAGACGAACAAGTATGGCGTCACCTATTTCCTTCTACGTTAGACCATTTACCAAACAAGTGGTACAAGATGGAATAAGAAAGAGCTAAAACAGTCTCATGGAATGAATTAAAAGAAAATTTCCTACCTGACGATGAACAATTGGTCGAAGCATTAAAAAAATAAAAACATTCTTACAACCGACTAACAACAAATCGATATAAAATCGACATATTCAACTGAACGCGACATGTCATAATATTAAATCAACCAAAATATTTCATTCCACAAGGCTTCGACTTGAGACTGAAAGTACAAATGGTAAAAGATTCCAATGGAAAACCGACTTGCATCCAGGAAAATCAAAACCAGTTAAAAAAAATACTAAAAGTTGAATCGACAGAAAAAGAAGACCCTAAATGAATGACAACAGAATATTTCCTAGCAAGATTCTCATAATTGAAAGAAGGAAGTCAACAAATTAATGAAAGTAAAGCGCCATAATGGATGGATGTGAAGGTTAAAATAAAAGAAGTCGACATTTTTAACGATGATATACCTAAACTTGCAAAAATCAGATATTATTGGAATGGAGAGTAAACAACAGAAATCGTCAACTTACTAAAAGAATTTCAAGACGTTTTCACTTGGGATTATATGTATCTTAAAGGATTAGTTCAATAAATGGGAGAAATGAAGATCGCCATAAAACCCGATGAAAAACCTATAAAGAAATGGCCATATAAACTCGCACATAAATATAAGAAAATAGGGAAGAAATAAATTGACAGTATGTTTGTGGCCGAAATCATCTATCCTATTGACCAGTTAGATTGGGAAAGCCCAATTCTTGTTCAACCAAAGAAAAACAACCCAAAACAATTAAGAATTTGTGTATATTTCCATGAACTTAATAAAGTAACCCTCACTAACCCATTTCCGAATACTTTCGTAGATGAAACTCTTAACGAAGTTGCAAGAGATGAGTGTTACTCATTTATAGATGGTTTCTCGGGTTATAATCAAGTACCTATCGCCAAGGAAGACCAAAAGAAAAAAATGTTAGTATGTGAATTTGGTTCATTTGCCTACAAAGTTATGCCATTCGGTCTGAAAAATGAACTAGCTATATTTTCATGAATAGTTGCCAAAGCTTTTCAAATATATATATATATAAAACAATGACGATGTATTTCAACGATTGGATAATTTACTCTATCTTAAAAAACCATAGCAAATGGCTAATATTGATGTTAGAAATATGCCAACAAATTCAGTTATCCCTAAATATTAAAAAGTGTATTTTCGTAACTCCTGTTGGAATTCGACTAGGATATGCCATATGTAAAGAAGGTATGAAATTAGACTTTGTAAAAATTAAGATTATGCTCGACTTGAAACCACCATTCAATCCGAAGCAAGTAAGGATCTTATTGGGACACACAGGGTATTATAGAAAATTTATACGACACTACTATGATATGACATATCCTTTAGAATAATTACTAAAAGAGAATAAATAATACGAATGGACTGATGAATGTGCCACATATTTTGACATCCTAAAGAAAAAACTAGTCGAAGCACCTATAGTACGTTTTCCAAACTGGTTGGTAAAATTTCATGTACATATTGATGCATCGGGAATAGAAATCAGGGTGATATTAACGCAACCTGGTGACAATGGAATGGACCATCCGAATGCAGATAACAACAGAATAAAGCTAAACGCAATTATTCAACAACAGAAAGTGAAGTACTTGGAATGGTGTTTGCACTACAAAAATATTGAAATTACCTACTTACCAATCCATTTGTGTTTTATATTGACCATCAAGCATTGAAATATCTAGTAATTAAACCATTGCATCATGGAAAAATATGTCGTTGGATACTGTTATTTCAAGAATTCAAATTTGAGGTCATAGTTCGACCGGGTAAAGCAAATGTTGGACCCGACCACTTGTCGAGAATCGACATAGGAGAAGAACCGACTGGAATTGAAGACGATTTACCAGATGCTCATCTATTAAGAGTCAAATCCGTATATTCCGATCTGGCATAAATTTCTTAATTTCTAGAGGAAGGTCGAGCTCCAGAAGGTATGAGCGATAAAAAGAAAAAGATTCTATCAATGCAACTACACCTTACACCATAGTAAACAGATTCCTCTATAAACTAGGGTTCGACAAGGTACTCCGTTGATGCGTTATGGATCATGAAAGAGAGAGTATAATGAATGAAGCACACTTTGGTCCAGATGGAGGACATTTTCAGGCAAACACAACAGCTAGAAAATTCCAACAGTCAGGATTATGGTTGTCGGCATTATACCTAGATTGTTGAAGATTTGTAAGTAAATGTGACAGACGCCAATGACTAGGCCGGTCTTTGCTAAGTACTGAAATTCCTCTAATATCAGTAAACCCAAGTTTAACATTTGATATTTGGGTGATCGACTTTATAGGACCATTTCCAATACCGGCTAGATGAATAGGGGCACGATATATTATTACAACAATCGAATATGTCACTAAGTGGGATGCAACAGAACCTGTCGAAACCTGTTCAAGTGAGATAGCCGCAAAATTCACATACAAAAGTATCGTCACTAGATTTGGTTGTCCATTGACCCTGATCAGTGATCAGGGGTCACATTTTATAAACAAAACAATTGAAGCTTTAAAAAACAACTTTCAATAGAACACCGAAAGAGTACAACTTATCATCCACAAGCCAATGGTGCAATCGAAGCATTTAACAAAACATTGACTAAAGGCCTAACAAAAATATGTTATACCAACAAGAACGATTGGGACAAAAAAAATTCTCGCTGTCTTATGGGCATACATAACGACGTACAAACGATCGACAGATCAGACACCATTTTGACTTGTTTATGGACAAGAAGCAGTCGTTCCCTTACACTTTCGACAACAAGCACCAATATTATTCGACATATTTCACATCGATGTTGAAACTTCTAGAAAATAATGATTAATAGAAATATCTAAGCTAGAATAACATTGACTGATTGCAATGCAACACCAAGAAATCCAAAAACAACAACAAAAATCTTGGCACGATTGAAATATTAAAGATAAAAACTTCTTGTTTGGAGACCTTGTGTTGTTGTATAATAGTCAAGTAAAAGGAAAACCTAATAAATTACACACATAATGGATGGGACCATACATTGTCGAAGAAATCAATGCTAACAAATTAGTCCAAATGAAAACATTACAGGGCAGTGTCTTTCAGAAATTTGTTAATGGTTCCCTACTAAAATGCTACGAGGCATGAAAAAAAACATATACTATAAAAACCTAAGCACAAACACAAAGAAAAAATTATAGAAAATCGCTATGCTAGGAACTTGGATGGATTCTCAGGAAGGAAGTAGTAGATTACCATATAACCACCAAAATAATAGACATCATGACTATCAACCATTCCACCGACACCACCAAGATTTGGACACATACTGACATAAATAAAGGCCAACGGTCTAATCAAGTAATAATTATCATCGACAGATGGAGTAAAAAATATGACATGCATTGAAAGAACCTTTGACAGACCGTCCTTCATAGTCAAATCCGCCATTAACACAACATTTAATATCTCCATCTACTACACTCTGGCCCACACCAGATGAGACTCAGACATCATTCTATGAAGAGATAGAAAACCAGAGGAACCGAATCCCTAAGACCAAGTTACCTGTTTGTGAACAAGAAAATCCAAGGGACATACTGGCACCCAAGAAGACAAATACACAATCTGCAACAAACAAAATCAAACAACTAGAGAAAGATAACACTCCTTTGTTACAACGTCTATAGAACATTCATAGCACAAAAGTGTTGGAAACATCATGTACAAGATAATGGAAGGAAATCAAGGTTTGGGCATACGAAAATGGAAAAATGTCAGAGAAATATCAAAATTTAAGGGAAAGAACAATCCTCAATTATATGAATGCACCTCTGATGGAAAACTTTGCGGGAACAAAAGACATAATATTACAGTTCATTGTTAACATATATCACAACGGTAAGTTATATTTCGATAGACCTATCGAAATCTTTGGTGACTTGATCTATGTTGATGTATTTGTAACTTCAGAATGTATTTACTTGTATATCTTATGTATTGTACCCCAATGTTTATTCCAGGAAGATTCAATAATGTAAACAAGTCATGTAAAGTCATTGACGTTAACCCTCCTTGTTGATCGAAGGGAAAAGTCCCCACAGTTGTGGGGCACTAGGGTTATTAGACTCTCCTAGAGATGTTGGCCCTAGTAAGTAATTTTTAAGTGGGGCCGACATGTTGAAGTGGACATTAAGTGAACGACAGAATATAAATAGAGAGTGAGACTCTCTATTTATTACACACACACTCACTCACTGGGGCGCATCAGTGAGAGAGGAGAAGCTCTCTCAAGTGAGAGAGAGAGAACAAGTTGTTGGAGATCATCTTTATGTTTTTGGGTTTTACTACTACCATTGGTGCTCATTCTAACTCTGAGGAAGTTGTGGGGTTTTCTCCTTTATGGTTTCCTCGAGGAAAATTCTTTGTGTCTCTTGTCTCTTGTGTTTATTGCTGTGCATGTTATTCTCTTAGATAATATCCTAAGATAATGATAGCTTGAATGATAAAAATCTAACATGGTATCAGAGCTAACCTGAGAAGAAGACACTATGCAGTTGCAGAAGCTAGGGATTATTACTTTTTGGGTCTCTCTCCACAATCCATCAACAAAAGTATGCTAGGCTGACTCTCTATTGAAGGGCACATCTTTCTGTCGAAGTGAAATTCGATTCTGGGCATTTTCAGTTTTTGGTGCGGGAAATTAAGTATTTTTACAGAAGAAGAATTTTTGAGTGAGCCGAGCATAGGATTTATCTCTTGATCAAAATTTAAGTTTAGAGACCTGGGTCGATATTTTTGGTTGGGTGAAACTTTGGGAAAGTCAAACCCTAGTTTGACCCCGAGCTGGAAAAACCCTAAATACTAAAACTAATAAGTTTTGGTAAATTAGCTATATCTAAATATTACAGAAGTCAAGGGCTAAAACTTTCACAGGTTGAAGATAAATTCCTTTTGTACATTGTATCCAAGTTTCATCCTCATATTCGCTATATTCTAGGAGATATGATTCCTCCAAGTCAGGGTTCCAACCTCTTCCAAAATTCATCCCTAAACAGGGCACCTGGGGATAATTTCTATAGCTCGGGCTACCAAGGTCCAAATAAAATTTATCAAAATTTTCAAGAAATCTCATGGACTGTACTTTCTATGGTAGAAGTTTCAGACCCCGAAGATGAAACAGTGACATGTGGTAGTCCGTACAACTTCGCTATGCTAAACAGTCCTAAAAAAGGTCACCTTGGGAAAATGATCATAAGTCCCAATTGGTGAAACCAATTCTGATGAAACTTGTGGTTTTGGAACAGAGACACGAGATCTTACCTCAGTGAGAAGTTTTTAGACACAAAAAAGTAGTAATTTTGGAGATACCATAGAAGCAGTATCAGGCATTTCTGTAGAAGAAATTGGAAAACTAGGGCTTCCTGTTTTGGGAGCTTCCCTCCACTGTTTTCAGAAAAGGAGTACATTGGATAGCTCACCTTGAATATGTCTATCTTTCTATCCAATCAGATATGAAAGATTCCAATTTTTTAAATAAGGGTTTCTCTAACAAACCCTAGATGAGCCAGCTTCAGAACAAGGACAGACACATAAAATCGGTAAGATCTAATGTTTTTCTATTTTCATTTGAGGTTCTCATTTCAAAGCGATCTATCACATTAGCTTGATGATAAGCTTGGTGAAGTTGACAAATTTTAAGCATGGAAGTATATGATCTCTCTGAAGAAAATGAATTGGACACCTACATAAGTAGAGAGGTTCCAGTTCTAGAGGGAGATGAGGCTAAAAGCCTTACACCAGAAGAACTTGGTCAATGCCAAGAAGATCATTGTTGATTCAATCACAGATCACCTTATACCACAAGTGTCGTCCTTAAAGACACCAAAAGAGATGTTTTATTCCTTGACCAAGCTATTTGAAGGGAAGAACATAAATCAGAAGATGACTTTGAGAAAACAGTTGAAGAATGTGAAGATCCAGAATGCAGAGACCATACAGTCATACTTTACAAGGGTCTCTCAAATCAAAGAACAAATTGAAGCGGTAGAAGAAGAAGTGGAGAATACGGAAGTTGTGATAACCACCTTGAATGGCCTCCCAAGATCATGGGATTCATTCATTCAAGGAATGTGTGCCAGAAGGAAGTGATTACTTTCAACAGACTTTGGGAAGAGTACACACAAGAAGGAGCTCGACTCATAATAAGAGAAAATAAGATGGGAGCAACTGAAGATCAAGATTTCATGATTCAAAGAATATACCTCAAGCGATGAGGAATGCAAAGGACTCAAATCTTGAAGAAACTCTTATGCATCTTAGAATTTGGATAATAAATGATGAATGAAGAAGATGATGAAGCTGAAGGCTCAAGAAGGAATATACCCACGAAACAAATAAAGACAAGTATTCAATTGTCATTTAATGATATTGTTTTGTTATGCATTTGTTTATATTCAGATGATGTATTATGCATGATAGAATGTTTGCATTAATGACAGTATACTACTAATATGCATGTGATGGGTAAGTAGCTCATGGTGCTATACAACTCTCCATTGCTATTTATATAGAATGAAACCTCTTTGCTAACATATTGGATTAGTGCACAATATCAATGTTGTCCTGGTAGAGATGGAAGGCATCTAGAAAAGTTTTTGGGAGATATGGATGAATGTTGTATTGACTAAAATAGTTGCATGATCATATATTTATGCATAAGAATTTCTCCATTATGAATATGCCTTATGAAATGTTTCTAACCATACAAATGCATTTGACTTGTAGGAAAGATCGCATACATAATCACCTACAAGAAAAGAAGGATGAGACTTGTTTCAAAGAACAAGTGACAAAAGATAAATAATAATATGACGAATGCAACGACATCATTGATACAGAAGCTTCCAGCTATGAAGAAGTAACCAAGAAGAAAGGGAAGACTAGTTCAAGAAGAATGATGTCTAGGATGTAGTATTGATACATGAAGGGAAGTTTGTAGTTCCATCATGCAGTATATGGAAACATCATGGGATACAAGGCAAGATTCGTAGCATGAGGCTTCTCATGAAAACAAGGCATACACTACGAAGAGACATTTGCAGCCAGTGGGAGTTGAGACACATGAAAAGCAGAATCATGTGTGCAAATGAAAGAATGCCTTGTACGAGCTCAGAAGAAACCCATGGGATAACACATACATTAGGAGCTTGATGAAGATCTGAACCTTTGCTACAAGGTTGAAGATGGAAGTCTATAGAGGATGACAAGCTCACAGATGGGTGCGAGAAGAACTTTTGAAAAGGTTCAAGATAGAGGATCTTGGTATCCAATGACCCTAGATGGATACATAGAATATTAGTAGCAGAGGAAGCTACTTGTCACTCCAGTATAGAATGTTTCACTGCACAGAGTACGAAAGATAGAGGGAGAATGATGCTACGCTTTAGAGAGAGTGACTGCAGAAGATCCCAAGGTTCGACATGGTATGACAGGATGGACAACTTACTGATGACTCTAGGATTTACTAAGAGAAAAGTAGATTCCAACCTTTTTACTCAAGGTTGAAGGTGGAAGACCAGTGATGCTCCTGTTATATGTTGATGACTTGTTCCTGATAGAAAAGAGGAACTCTGTCAAAATCCCAAATTTACCGAAAAATTTAAAATTTTGAAATTACAGATAACATCCAATAATGCAGTCAGCTAATTGTTTTAATTAGTTATATGTTAATGATTTCATAAACTGAATTATCTACTTGATTATGTTTATCTTATAGAATAATTATTTTTCAGTTTAATGATTTATTTTTCTTTGCGACAACAAGGTGGGCTGTCTTGGTATTCTAGGGATTACTTAGCTTTTGAGCTAACACAGAAAGTTTACCTGATCTTACAAATTTATAGGTAAGAAAGATCCGGTGCTGCTTGTCAATATTCATAAAGCATGCATATATGTGTTCATTGCAAAATAATAGCTCTGTAAAAGAATATAAATGTTGTTTCAATTTCAAATGCTTTTATGAGGTAAAACAATTAGATTGTTATTCTTTTAAAAAAAAATGCCAAATAAAAGAGATTCAGTCTCAACAGCAGTGGTGACAATTGCTCTCTATCTCTCGTTTATAATTTATAAATTTTATTACGTACTAACCTCTTCGATTTTTATCAATGCTTACCAAAGTCGTCATGTGTAACGCCTTAAATCTTTCCTTACACACAGATTAAAGATGGTGAGGTTTTATGTTTAAGGGTCTATCTCAATGGTGATCATAAACAATTTACGTCATGACAAATTTTAGTTACTTCTTGTGATATGAAAGTAATGCGCAATAGTTAATGAGTTTTTATACTATTATTCTATTTTCTAAATCTTTGAAGCTTAAAGGAATTATATCATTATTACATACTGCTATCAAAAGGATTAAGTTAGTGTTGAAGAACTAAGTTCTTTTACACCTAACTTACTTGAAAGATATTGTGCAGTTATTGTTATTAATTCATCAAAATTCCAATGACAAGCCCGATAATTACTATAGGGCTTAACATTCTCATTGCAAACCTTAATAGTTTAATAATTAAATACTCAAGACATTACTAGAATCAAGCTAGAAAGACGGGTATCTTATCATAAATAAATTTTATGAATTTCTTTAATAAAATATTAAATGGAATAACCTTTACCAAAGTTATAATCGTTTATTGTATGCATCCTTTGCTTGCATAATGTGCTAGGTCGCAGATTTGTTTATAACCTTGATACGTTATAAATTCTAACCTTGTTACTAAATTCCTCCTTTAAAACTGTTATTCCCTCCATTTTTTTCGGCCTCCAGCCACTCTGCTAGTGTGTTTTTGACCGCCCTATCACTCTGCAACTAGTTGCTGATAGTCTCCTTGCTTGCTTCTTTGTTTCTTGCACCTCGTGAGCTCGCCCTGAACATTGATAGGGAAGAGTTGTAACAAGATACCTTCCCTGCTTGGACTGGGTTGGTTGTTTTCCTCCGGGGTTTATCCTTCACGGCTTGCTCATTTTAGTAATCACTAGACTGTAAAAGTCTTATTCTTCTGTGGCCCGGTAGTGAGAGCTGTGATTTCACATCTTGAGATTTGTTGGGTCTTAGGGTTTCGCATTAGAGTGGACTTTTGGTTGGGAAAATAGTTGCGGCCCAAGCGTTTATACTTGCTTGGATTTTCACTCCATCTCTTGGCCGTTGCTGGTCATTGCTGCGTGGTAACCTCCCTTTTTCCTGTGACAGATGAAGGATTTGTTCCTCCTTGCGTTGGTAGCGGCACTACTGCTTGTGGGTGGTTACGTTTCAATGAAGTTTTAGGTAAGAACTACTATTGGTATCTTTGTTTCTTTACACTTCTGTTTCATTACAACTCTGTTTATATAAGTGCAAAGTCTTACGATATTGTGGTTGTTCTTACAGGTGACGGCTTATCCTTCGGTGTGGTTGGTGCAAAGATGGGACAACCACTTGCTTACGGGTAAGCCTTGGATATCCCATGGTATTTCGTCCTTATTCCGTTCCTTATGGGACATTTGATGGTTGGTCGCTGTGGCCTGCAAAACCCTAGTGGTTTTGGTTTTCCTGGGTTAACTTGGTTTGCTTCTTTTTTTGATGATAAACTCTTGCTTTATGCGGGGCTTCCGGCTTAGGCCGTGACCTGTCAATTTTGATTTTGCTTCCTATTTTGTATAAAGAATGTATAAAAGATAGAAGGCTTGTTAATCCATTCTCTGTTAACTCTTAGAAGCTGAGAGGCATTAGAAAGGAGCTTAGACTCTCTTGTCTGATACCTCTTGTTGTAATTTTGATACACTAGGGTTTTTACCCTAACTCTGCGATGTAAAGATGTATTTACTGTTTTTAAGTTATCTTTTTATTACAATATAATACTCTAGATTACTCTGTTGTTTCTTTTACTGTAACATGGGTTATTAAGCTCGGTGAATCGAGCATGTCTATGTACTGTTAATTTATTTTCTTGCAAGCTATTACATTTGAATTTACCCTGTAAATTATTTTAATGTTACCCGTTTAGGATAATTGTATATTATTTTTATATTAACTTACCTTAATTCTCTCTGTTCTAATAAGGTTTTAAATATTATTTTATATTGTTTAACTTTCAGAAAGAAAACAAGTAATTTAATGTTTTTGAGTTGTACATATGTAACTGTATAGTTACATCTTTAAGTACAAAGTTTATGTTTACTTGATACTTATTATAATGTTATAAGAATTGTTATTTTACTTACAAGTAAATATTGTTCCTATAATTATATACATTATCTTTATACTTAGTCTATTTATAAAGTGTATAGATGGGAAAATATTTTACTGTTATACTCTTATGTTTTCTATACTAAATAATTTATAAAGAATTTCCTTCTTTATCTATATTACCCTATTTAGATTATAACATTAGGATTTGTAAAATAAGGGGAAATAACAAATTTAATTGTGTTCTTTTCTCTAAAATAAATAATAGTGTTTGTTTTAATTCTATAAGAGACAGGTTAGTAGCTGTAGAACTTGCTTAAGTTCAGCTAGATAAGATGAATGAATTATTTACATTATCAGTCCTAAATAAATCTTAAACCAACTAGTTTTATCTTTAGAATTAAATCAAGGTTTTTCTATCCTTACTCACAGTTTGGTTGCTATAATTACAGTAGTTATTTATCCTGAATAGGAAAAGAAATGAACTGTAGAGCTGCAAGGCATTTTTATTTAACCTAACACTACACATTTTAACTATTATCTTCTTTTCCTTTTTGTTTTAGAATAGATATAAGGATTAGGGAAGTGAATACTGTATAGAGAACTATTTTATCTACCAAAACATACTACTATTAGTATAATGATATAACTTCCTTTCCTTTTCTAATAATCCGACATTCACAGTCTAGGTCTAACACTACTCTATGTACATAATAATATTTCTTCTGATAACAAATATCTTAATAAAAGAAAACATTCCAGTATTCAAGCTAACATCTTATTTTAAATTTACATCATACTTTCTTCATTTAAAAACACCACCTGTGCTAGAGTACGATCTGCATTACTCCAGATGGGGAAAAACACAGGTAGGATTTATTTATTTTTTTATCAAGAATAAATTCATTACTAAACAAGCTAAGATATTCTATCCTCTAAGTTTACATCATAACTTGAAAATGCATCATTCACTCACACACATATATTAACATAGAAATTAGTAGATAGCAGAACATGTTCTTAAAGCTGGTCGACAACAGAAATGGGAGGCCGTTCCTCCCTACCAACTCCTGGAGAGCGCTCAAACAACGACTCCTCAGGACCCCCGAGCTTGCTCTGGTCTCCCTGGCTGGAACTAGGTGCAACAAATAACCAAGTACTAGTCCCGAGACTCAATACCAATCCTGAACCCGTCAGTCAAATCTCTCAGCTAAAAAGCCATATTAGATCAAGTTCATGTAGTTTATCCCTCAAACACCTTCCTTACAGTTTTCCCTTTTCCCAATGAATTCCTTGAAGTGCATTCCCCCTGAATGATTCTTCTCCTGGAAAATATATGAGCAGCCTCAGCTCTCTACATTGGGAATTTTTATAAGATTGCCTAGGTCTTTTTGGGTTAGTTGTCATTAATTGAGCCACTTGCTCTGATCCCACATTCTTGGGGGATCATGACCCCAAATGTAGGGAAGTTGCCACCTGCAACATAGGAAGTGTTTGAGTATGCTTCCACTTGTCCTTTTGCTCTCCACCTAGTTCCTTCCACCAGTTTGACCAGTAACACTCTTATTAACAGCTCTCCCAAGCTGTTGTCTCCACTTTTTATTTATTAAAAATAAAATATTCAGAATTAATTTCCACATATTTTGACTCTGCTGAGTCATCAGTTTCAACTTAGCATTAAATTATTTAACATAACGTCTTAGGAATCAATTTAAAACAAATAACATTATTTTACAAAATTGGGGTATGTGACAAACTCATTAAAGTTGTAAGAAGAGGAAGCTTGCTGCCGAGTTTGAAATGAAGGACTTGGGTATGATGCACTATTTTTTAGGCATGGAGATGTGGTAGAATGCAGATGGAATTTCCTTGGGACAAGGGGAGTATGCGGTAGAGATCCTAAAGAGATTTGGGATGATGGATTGCAAGGCCATGACCACACCTATGGCATTGAACCTGAAGCTATTGAGTGTTGCTTCATCAGAGTCGGATTATGCCATGATGTATCATCAGATGATTTGTTCCTTGATGTACCTGACAGATACAAGACTAGATACTTGCTTTGCTGTGAACACATTGAGTCATGTTCACCTTATTGTTTCAAAGCATGCAGTGAGGTACCTGAAGGGTACAGTTGAGTATGGGCTCAAGTATGAGGTGAATCAGAAGATTAACCTTGAAGGTTATGTTGATTCAGATTGGGAAGGTAGTGCCATCGATATTAAGAGCACTTCAGGGTGCTGCTTCAGTATGGGATCAAGTGTGATCTCTTGGTTTAGCAGGAAACATTCTTGTGTGGCACTGAGTACAGCTGAAGCAGAGTATGTCGCAACTTGTTCAGCTAGTTGTGAGACAATATGGCTGAGGAAGCTACTGTCTGATTTATTTGATCTCCAGTTGGATGCTACTTGTATATATTGTGACAACTAGAGTTGTGTGAATTTATCTGAGAAGCCGATGTTCCATGACAATTCGAAGCATATCGAGATCAAATATCACTATATCAGGGATATGGTGCAGAGAGGAGTAGTGAAGCTCCCGTATGTTGCGATAGATGAACAAATAGCTGGTGTGTTGATGAAGCCATTGGCAAGAGTGAAGTTTGAGTACTTCAGGGAGAAGCTTGGTGTTCTCCAGATTGAGGTTCCCTCCAAGGGGAAGTGATGAGTCTGTGAGCCATTCTGACATGGTGAGAGGATTGGTTCCTTCCATGGTCAGATGTAAGGGCTGAGCCATTCTGTCATGGTGAGAGGATTGGTTCCTTCCATGGTCAGATGTGAGTGCTAGGCCATTCTAAGGTGATTGTAATATGTGTTCTCACATGATCAGATATAAGTGCTGAATTGCATTCTCTGGGAGAATGGAGGCACCTGGTCGTTACCAGGAATTTGTTCAGTTTGGTACTGACACTCAGCTTAGGGTTGAGAGCCTTTCTGACATGATGTGTGAATAAATTTTCCTATCATGGTCAGATATAAGTGTAGAGCCTTTCTGACATGATGTGTGAATAAATTTTCCTATCATGGTTAGATATAAGTGCAGAGCCTTTCTGACATGATGCGTGAATAAAGTTTCCTATCATGGTCATATATAAGAGCAGATCCTTTCTGACATGATGTGTGAATAAAGTTTCCTATCATGGTCAGATATAAGAGCAGACCCTTTCTGACATGATGTGTGAATGAGTTTCCTATCATGGTCAGATATAAGTGCTGAAGAAGATGAAGACCTACTTGGAGGCTAGGCCTACAACTAGCATGAAAAAGAGCTAGCTCTGTGGAACTTCTTGTGATGAGAAGAATGAAGAGAAAACACCATTTGATTGAGATATCAGAAGCAGTGATGATGATGATGATCCAGTGATGATCCAACTTTGATGATGATCCAGTTTCGATGATGATCCAGTGATGATCCAGATCTAGTGATGATCCAGACTTGATGAAGATGACTTGACAATGAAGATGATGAAGATGATGAAGATGACTTGAAGATGAAGATGACTTGATGATGATTCAGATGATACAGAGCAGAATACTTGTGCTGATAAATTGTGTCGAGAGAATACCTTCCTAGTTAAGAGGGAGTGTTGATGTATTTGTAACTTCAGAATGTATTTACTTGTATATCTTATGTATTGTAACCCGATGTTTATTTTGAGAAGATTCAATAATGTAAACAAGTCATGTAAAGTCATTTAGGTTAACCCTCCATTGTAATTCGGGGCAATAGTCCCCACAATTGTGTCAAGGTTAACCCTCCTTGTTGATCGAAGGGAAAAGTCCCCACAGTTGTGGGGCACTAGGGTTATTAGACTCTCCTAGAGATGTCGGCCCTAGTAAGTAATTGTTAAGTGGGGCCGGCATGTTGAAGTGGACATTAAGTGAATGAAAGAATATAAATAGAGAGTGAGACTCTCTATTTATTACACACATACTCACTCACTGGGGCTCATGAGTGAGAGAGGAGAAGCTCTCTCAAGTGAGAGAGAGAGAACAAGTTGTTGGAGATCATCTTTATGTTTTCGGGTTTTACTATTTCCATTGGTGCTCATTCTATCTCTGAGGAAGTTGCAGGGATTTCTTCTTTATGGTTTCCCCTAGGAAAATTCTTTGTGTCTCTTGTCTCTTGTGTTTATTGCTGTGCATGTTATTCTCTCAGATAAGATCCTAAGATAATGATAGCTTGAATGATAAAAATATAACAATCTACAGGCTTACTGGATTGTCAAACAAAGGAGAATCGGTATCTGTTCGGTTAAACCCAGGCTTGGTGTAAAAAGTGACAAGAACAACGACATGAAAGAATTCATGGGGCTTAGTAATCATCCAAATCCAATATAGCACACCAAATATAGGTGCAAATATTATCTCTGTAGGTCTAACAAGCACCATAAGAGGTTCATAATTAAAACTTGACATGTTAGAAGCAGTACAGAACGTGTTATAAAGAGGAAAACTCTACTGATGGGAAGGACACCTAGCAGAAATAATCGATCACACATGTGCAAAGTGACATGAGGAGGGCACTCCAATCAGATATCCTTCATTAATAATTTGATTGCAATGTACCATCTTTGACTAGTCAGAGATCAGGAGTTCAATGAACAAAAGAGAATTGCCATGTGGAATTTCAACTCTTTTGCAACAAATAGTTGTCGATTGGGAGAAAATACGACTAAAATTTGGTTGGATACTTGGTTCTAGGATTTAAAAATTAAAACGGCCAGATCGAGGGTACCACAAAATATTCAACGATGTCTGCCACCGACTTCACACATTCAGTTGGAATTATACTATACATCGGTTTGGTATCTACAAGGGGCTAGAGGAAATGCAGAACCACCCGAATTTTACCCTCCAGTCGAGGACATCTTCACAGAGCTCAGTCGACAATATAAAACTAAGTTATACATACCACCGATAGTGAAGAAATTCGACCAACCCATAGTCGAACCTCTAACTAATATGGAAAAAGAAGAAGATTATGAAGTTCGAATTCATATCAATATTTTTACTCTTTATAATAATAGCACTGGAAACATCGACCCTCTAGGGGTCACCATAACAACAACAAAACAACCAGATGAGGAATAAGTACCAATAGATGAAGGTACCCAATCTGATATCCCTCTTCCCGAGTATGCAATGACAAAGGAAAATATCCATCAACTAGACAACAAGCTAGTTAAGGCTTGACATAAAATGAAGAGTGCGGCAAAAGGAAAGGGGAAGCGTAAGCTTATACTTCAAGTGCCAACCGAAGATGACAAAATTGAGCTATATGACAAAACAATGCATATTTTGGAGGATTCTTCCAAAAACAAGATACTAGTCGATGAATAGTTACGGAAGTTCATCGCAGAAGAGGAGAACCAAGAATAATCAAAACCAAAGAAAGAAAAAATTGTTACCCCACATGTTATTGATCCAATAGACATTAATCACACCCCACCACCTCCATCCTGCCCTCAAATTGTCAAAGCAATTTTACCAACTCTGACAACGATTACACCAACTACCACCGTGAATCCATACTTACAATCATTGCCTACACCCCTCCATGCCCGACTGGACAAAGAAAATGACCTTCAGGACTTTATAAACCAAATTTTGTCCATTTTCCCCAACGTTCAACAAATAATGATAACAAAACCGGTTATCACCTCAAAACCCCCACAACAGATTTTATCCATTCCACCAAATCCAAACCAACCACAACCTTCTATACCAGAAACACAACTCGTGGGACATATTAAATCCTCTTTCCAGAGAAACCTAGATAGAACTGACAAAATTGTGGCAGAGAAAAGTTCTTCATTTATTCCACACCCCATTGAAAACCCACCACTTCTTAACCCTACCAATTAAGTAGTCGAACCTACCATTTCTGAGGAGTTTGTCGAAGTTGTCGACCCAGTTTAACTAGCAGAGATTAGCGAAGAAATGGTCTGAAATGTCGACTCTTTCGAAGACGATGAAATAGTAAAAAAAACTAAAACTGTAAAAAATCCTTACCGACAGGTTCTATCGTGAATTTTCTACCATAAAATTCTGAGAAACCACCACCCCTCCCTTCAACCACACCACCTCCACAAGCATCACCTATAAATCCACAAGCATCACCCATCAATCCTCCACTAGAAACCCATCCACTAAACCCTATTGTATCTGTTACAACTGCAGAGCAAATACATGCTACTCCTCCACCGACAGAAGAGAGTGAAAGACAAAATAGAGAGCAGGAGTGGAGGAGAAGAAAATAAAAGAAGAAGAAATATAAAGAACACCATAAATAACTACAACAAGCTCAACAAAAAATACCTTCAGTAGTCCACCTAGCTCAATTAGGTTCGGTAACACCAATTAATACACATAAGGCAAGAGAAGAAGAGCTAGACATGTTGGTAGATGCAATTAATAAATAGTCCAGAATTAGAAGAAAGAAAATAAGGAACAACTAAAGAAAAAGAAGACATAGCAGATCATCACAATCTTGGAAGGGGTCGACACAGATAAACCATTGGACAAGGCATACCAACCGTTTGAAAGTTTCATGTCAAAACTTAAGAGAATTTGCAAAAAAGGCAACTGGAGCAGGCAGAAGAGACCACTGTGCTACTGAGAAATCAGTATAAAATGTTTTTGACAACCTACAACTTGTTGGAACAATATATTGCAGAATCCATAGTAACATCAGAGGTTTTGAGAAACTGGTACACACACTATGGCCAAGTGTTTGAATGGATATGAAATACTTGTGAACTCATTAGTTCAATTTAGAACCATCAAGAAAGCACCGAAGCAATGGAACAAACAATTCATGACCAGCTCGTGTTTGAAATGAAAAAACCGAAAAAACTAGGAAAGAAAGAGCATCAATGGATTAGCCAGGAAATACTGATCCTCATCAGTCTCGACAAGATCCGACCACATATGAAGAGACTACTTGTCGCGGCTGAAGGAAAGACACATATTTTGGGGACCGACATGATCGATATCCTTACCGTAGACATGCATCAAAAGGTAGATAACCTGTCGAATATCACTACTTTGACCATAGATATTCAGAAGGCACTTCACACTTGAGAAGAATTCCAACATCAATTATCAATCACCACAGAAGCTATTGTGGAAGTCTTCATACAACAAAAACCGTCTATTAGAAAACATATTCCATAAAAGAGCATTACATAATTACTCAAGACAATAACTATCATCTACTTGTTTCTTCGAGATGAAGACATACTTTGTGCTAGGGGAGATGTTGGAGGAGCTAGTCAGTTAAGACGACTAGACTCGCTAGTTGACTAATTGTAGATTAGGTCAAACTCATAGGTTGTGTCGGTTGGTTGAACCGATAGGTAGTTTCTATAACTATTTTGTAAACATATATATAGGTTGTTCAGACATATAGATAGTCAATTCGGTTTATTGTATGAACCCACATGTGTACTTGAGTAATATAATATGTTATTATGTATATCATTCTTGTCTCTTATTCTATTATTGCTATTTTATTCTATATGTGTATCATTGGTAACCTTGCACGGAGTGATTACAACAATAGGAAGCTAAAACCACATGAGAAGCTTTACTCTATTTATGACAAATAAATGTTAGCCATCATGCATGGTTTGATTAATTTTAGGCAATACTTGGTGGGAAACACATTTGTGGTCAATAATGACCATAACAACTTAAGGTACTTACTCACTCAAAAGGATCTAAATGAAAGGAAGAAAAAGTGGGCGAGTAAGATTCAAGAATTTGATTTTGATATTCATGAATATGTGAAGGGAACGAATAAAGTGGTAGAAGATGCCTTATCTAGAATACCTTTTATTTCTATAATGGATGTTGCAGAAGATTGGAAAGCTTTATTAGAAGTAGAATATGCCAAGGATAAGTTTGCTTGTGAAATTTTTGTTGGGACTAACCATGACGATAGGTATAAGGTGTTGGAAGGAATCATATACCAAAAATATATAATCTATTTGGTCCCTGGTTTGAGGTTGAAGTGGAAAGTTTTGAAGAGAGCCCATGGTTATCCTCTAGCAGGCCACTTTGGTTTCTTCAAAACATATAGAATGTTGAGAGACCTATTCTCTTGGAAAGGGTAGAAGAATGATGTTCTAAATTATGTTAATGAATTATCAACATGTCATCAAAACAAAGTGGAGCACAATCATCTAGCTGATCTCTTGCACCCCTTGCCTATACCAAAACAAAAATGGGAGAGAATTTCCATGGATTTCATCACTGGTTTGCCCAAAGTACTTGGTGAAAATTGCATAATTTTAGTGGTGGATAGACTCGCTAAATTTTCTCATTTCTTTGTTATTACTACAACTTTCATTTTTGCACAAGTGGCTGAGCTATTCTTTAGATTAGTTTTCTAGATTGCATGGGCTTCCCAAGAGCATTGTTAGTGATAGAGATGACATATTTTTGAGTGAATTTTGGAAAGAATTCTTCAAAATGATGGGGACAAATTTGAATCCTACCACAAGCTATCATCCACAAACTGATGGCCAAATAGAGAGGGTGAATCAGTGGTTGGAGGGATACTTGAGGAACTATGTTAGTGGGAAACAAAAAACATCGATCAAATGGTTGCATTTGGGTGAGTTTTTCTATATTACTACTTTTCATATGTCGATTAGCATGTCTCCTTTCAAATAAATTTATGGTTATGATGCATCCACATTTATTTACCAAATCTTGGGTGATAGTAGAGCTCCAAAAGCTAAGTATTGGATTGAAGAAAGTCAAGATATTTTGAAGGTTTTGAAATATATAAACTTGTAGGTTGCCCAAAATCAACAAAAGAAATATGCAGATCAACATAGAGTGGAGAGACATTTCCAAGTGAATGACTTGGTTGATTTAAGGTTGAATCCCTACAAACAAACCTCCTTAAAAGTTAAAGGATTATAAAATCTCAAATCAAGGTTTTATGGTCCCTACAAAGTGCTTCGAAAATTTGGAGAAGTGGCATATGAATTGGAACTTCCAGCATGAAGTAAAATCCATAATGTATTTCATGTTTCATGTCTAAAAAAGGTGATAGGGAAGTATGTTTCAGTTTTAGAAACATTACCTCCCTTGGATGATTAAGTACAACTCATTCTCATTCTAGAAAGAATAGTGAAGACAAGGGTAAGGAAGTTAAGAAGAAGAACTATAATGGAATACTTGGTACAATGAAAGGATTTTCCTAGTGAGGAAGCCACTTGGGAAGAGGAAATTTTTTTGCAGCATCCAAACTTGGAATTGCTTAAGGACAAGAAATGTTGGGTGGGCAGGGATTTCATGTCCCCATCCAAATAAGACTACTAACAAACAATGTTTCACCAACCTATTAGTTCCCTAGGTTGAGGTGAAGGCATAAAATTTTGTAATCAGGGAGCTATGAGACCCAAAAGAACCTTAGTTTACCATATCCACATTAAAATGGGTCATTAAAATAATAAATGTGAAGAAAATAAGGTGTCATTAGTTCATGGAGACACTTGGAGGCTCACAGAGTCCTTTGGTGGCTAGATTCCCTTGAATCAGATGGTTGAGATGGCTCCCAAGGTGCGTGATTTCACATCCAGTGCGGAGATGACAGTGGAGGAGACATTCACATGTGTAATTTGTGCTCTTGCGGATTGGCCGATTTCTTCGACACCATTTGTAGCATGCGTAGCGACGGAATCATCCCTTTAGTAAATTCATATCATGAAAAGATAGGTGGATTTTGTGTGAGTAGGCCTACATAAATGAGGGAAGTAGCCGGTGAATGCGTTGCTCACACGAGGCAAAGCCAACACGATTTAGGAGACCATTCTGTTTCCCACTTCAAAGGAGCAAGGAGACGTGGGAGCGTCCACTTCATGAAATATGAAGCATGGATCTATTGTACCAGATGGCGTCCACAAATACTTCCCACAACAGACGGTAAGGTGCCGTGACCGATGAAACTAAGTGACTAGATCCCCAACAAGTAAATGATTGCTCTGCTCATGACTTCACACATGTTGATTCCAGATACACTCGATGACAGAGTGTGTAGGAATGATGGATAGCCATTGCGGGGGTCAGTCTTGAAGCCTTATATATACTGCTTTCAGAGTAATAAGAGTGAACTAACATATCTCCAGAACCCGAGTTCTACTTCTTCGCGAATCTGCTAAGGCACAAAGAGTTTAACGATGAAGATCTGGTTTGAGAAGCTTGTCCGTCTGGGGGTGGTGATGGTTGGTGCAAATATCCCACACTCGCCCATCACCTTGGTATTGCATGCCAGGAATGACACCAGCCATCGAGGTCCAGAAGTGATACCCATGCCCCCAAAGACGCGGGGCCTGGACACTTACTCCCCGTAAGTGTTTTTCCAGGAACCCCTAATAGCATCGCTCCCACCAAAGCCTCCGCGGAAGGAGACAGTCATTGACTGTTCCTTGTATAAGCATTTGTTTAGATGGAAACGTCAGGGGTTTAAAGCCCTAACAGCCCTGTTTATGAAGTCTACTTTTTGAGGGTGATGGGGTTGGTGTAGATACGCTACACCCTAGTGCATGTGGGAGAACTCACCTCACTGGAGGTGAAGAGTACAAGAATGACAAGCCACCCCATAGGTCCGCCTCAACCAGAAGCAATGCGGCACTTCTTCCATAGCCCACGACTAACAGTCTTACCCAGAGAGGAAGGAGGTGGCGGATGTGATTGAACTGGGGAAAGATGCCAACTACCTTGCCAGCATGTGCCCATGCGGAAAGTTGCATTTGAGCACGGTGGAAGCACACGCTTCAGATAGAGAAGGAGGCGTCATACTCATAATCCGTCATGGTGGCCAGGCACGTCAAACCATGACTCAGACCTAAGGCGACCATTAGCGTCGTAATGTTTATTGTTTATATTTGTAAAATGTGGCAATAGTCCACTCCCTGTATAGTTAACGCATGATTGTGACTTGTAATATTTTTTTGCTCGATAGTCTCAGCATTATAATTGTATAAATACACTCGTGATAGAGGGAGAAGCAGGATCTGGTTGGATTGGAAAACATTCTAGGGCTGAGGATCTCCATTGTAAATAAGTTTTGATGCCTGTTGTTATCCACCCAAATGGCACTTCTCCGTCCAAGTGTCGACATTTCCTATGTTGGCGCACAAAAGGACATTGATGGATTGAAGGTTGCCTAAAACATTGTAGATGGGCATGTCATGAAATACATTCATTATCCATCCATCTTGCCATTTTTACCTTTGAATATGTCAATTGTTGTACGTGCCTTTGCCTAATTACAACTCGTGTACATATATGTGCGCGGGCTTCCCTTAGAGAAAATCATGTGTCATATGCGGGTTGCCAGTATCAATACCTGCGTACGCTTTCCTTTGAAATTAAAAATAATAAATCATGATTATTTGAGATTTGTTAAGCCCTTAACTATAACCATCTTAACTGTCTCAACCTCCTCAACCCTCGAAACTGCCTTATTTCACTAAGTATAAATAAAGGCCTTGGGGAGGGTATTAATCAATCATACTTGGAGAGAAAAGTCATGTTGGTGGTGTCTATTCAGAAGTATTTGGAGCAGTGGAACTCAGAATCCTTTGGTTGCAGAGGAGTCCTTGTCTTAGGCATTGGGTTGTAATCTTAACTCATTCACTATTGTTAATAAAGAGAATCCTTCTTCCAAATGTGTTTTGAATGTCTTTCATGTATTATGGTTTGATGAATATTTATGATTAAGCACTCTATATCTTGTTTATCTAACCTGCCCTATATACATGTATAAGCTTGCACTTGGAGGATTTTCTCTTTACAGGTGAACGAGAAACATCCCTGAAAGCTTTGGAGGAGAAGCAAAGCCGAAGAGGACAAAGCTAGGATCAACCGTCGTGAATCGGGCGAGTCTATCCTATATTCTTGTTTCCTTTCTTTACTCTAAAGTTAATTGCTTGCAAGTTTTAAGAGTATGTTGGTAACCCCAGACCTTCAGTTATAAGGTGTTTATTCTTGTAAAACAAAACTAGTGACTCCGCTGGGGAGCCCAGACTGCTGTAGGTTATTTCTGTCACCCTTGACCAGTATTTGCCTTGAGTTTGTGTGTGGTATTTTATCTTGGTTCATGCTTACCATAGTGTTTGAAGGCCTTGTGGATTTTACTTTTTTTTGAGAAAATTTTGTACCTGTACATGGGTTTCTCTCATACATAGTCGCGTTCAGAGGCCTGCATACACGGGTTGCTCTTTTGGACAGTCACGTACAGTACGTGAGTTGCCCTTATACACAGTCGTGTACAAGCCTGGAAATAGGGATTTATGGGATAGGGTTTGCTTGTCCTAGTCCTTTTGTGATTCCTGTTTGTTAGTTGGCTCTCTTTATAAACATTGTAAAGTCAGTCTGATGGCCTTGGTGGCCACACCTTGTGCTTTCTTGTAAAGCCCTTGGGTTTCTTTTGTTTGGATTGTCTTCTGTTTGCATTTTGAAGTAGCTTGGCCTGTTTGGGTATAGGTTGAAGTGTTTTGTCCAAATCAATGATCAGGGTTTTGGGCAATGTTTTTCCAGTCTATCTTTTGATAGTGGTTGGTTTGTCACTTACCTTCGTGAGTTTGTAGTGATTTATTGTCATTGTACCCACCCAAGCTAGGGTTCCCGGTCTTCCCTTGTTGGTTGATTCTTGGTTTTATTGACTTGTGTACTTCAGTTTGATTATTTTATACAGTTGATTTGATCCAAGTATACTCAATTTTTAGTGCATTTTAGGTGCATAGTAGTGTTTGAGAATTTTTAAAAAGTGAAAAGAAAAACATTTTCAAGCTTTTGCATTTGCTTTTGCATAAGTAGTTTTCATTTTAGTTTTAAAATATAATCTCAAAAACTACAAAAACATAGTCTTAGTTTCTCTTGATCATTTTCATTTGTTCATCAACCTATATTTACAAAAAGAAAAAGAAGTTTGCTTTAGTAGTGGCAATTTGCTTTGAAAAAAAATACACCTTTACTTTTTTATTTCTTATCGAGTAAAAAACACCATAGTTCATCACTCCATTTCCTTTTGAGTAAGAAATAGCCCTTTAAAATGAACGCAATAATTAAAATCTATTAGTAATTTTTATTTTTAGGGGCCTTTCACCTACTAGCTTAGGCTAGACTTGTGGGATAGGAAGTGTAAACTTCCCATAAGTTTTAAAATTCAGACGTAGTGGACCATTCGTTAGGTAAATCCTTGTCTTTATCAATTGTATCTGGGAAGCTCCTCTCAAAAGGGAGTCAAGCACGAGGCCACGTGGAGGAATTGGACTGAGGAGATAACCCTCTAATTCCTTTTCAAAATGTAAATCAGGACATTTATGCATCTAGGGATTCTGTCCTAGACAGAGTTTCAGGCTCAGCTACCCTGCCCATGGGTATGAGTCAGGCTTGCAACTGTCCCCCCAGACTGTTGATATAGCTAAGGTAGCCTTTAGTCTCTTGACATTTAGGGTTCATACCTAGGTAAACCAGAAGGCTATTTTTGGTTCACCTTGGACGGGCTTGGAAGGTAACCCTTGTTGTAAGTGTGGGAGGGCGGTGGGTGATTCCTCCGCTTGTTCCTAAGAACCACTTCAAGGACGCCAAGTAATCGTTCTTCAACTTTCTTCGAGAAAGCATATCTTTCACCCTTATTGACTGTTTGAGGCTTTAGTAATTTTTATAGTGTGTGCTTTGTGGTTTTGTTTGTGTTTAGTTGGCCTTAGGGTTTGATTTGTTAAATTTTCAATCGTGGAGGACCAACCTATAAGAAGGTCAAGAATATTGCAACACCTTCCTCCTCTCGTCACATTGGAACCTCCACCTCCACCCCAAAGGTGGAGATTGGACACAGACGGTTCATTTGAACCGGTAGGAGTAAGTGAAGTTCTAGGTGAACCATCACTTATAGCTAACCGTCTTAATCTTGATACAGTTGAGATAGAAGAATTGCATACTAACGAGTTTGCAAAGAATTTTAACACACCCTTGACTGATTTAAACGATCCTGTGATCGTTTAGGTTAGACCTTTTGATTCACCTGTTTTAGGTGTCCCTGTGGGTAGGATTATGTCTTTTGCGGGAGAAAGTTCTTTTGTTTTCACCTCAGCCATTCTGGCTAAAGGGGCACTACCTCCCCCAGTAAGTGCCCCTAGATCTAGCATACCTTCTATGCCTTTGACTCCAGCGAGCCGGGTGGTCCAACCACTAGTTCACTCAAACTTAGCAGGTACTTCTGGTGATATGGTTACTGGGATTCCTAGTATACCTATTGTTCCTTCCTCCTTCACATACACTACCCAGAGTGGTCTGGTAGGATCCTCGGCTTTTGTCCAAGGATTTCCTTGGAATGGGGGGCACATTCCTCCATCCACTCCGTATGTAGGCCCATCACCTTCTTATGTAGGAGTGGATTTTGGAAACAATACCTCTTATGGGTAAAGTTTTCAAACTCCGATTTTGGCCCTGTTTACGAGCTCTCCCTTTTTTTATTTAGCCGAGGGATACCTGCTCCTGTTTTTCAGACCCCAGTTTCGATTGGGATGGCCTGAACTTCTTATACTACACCTACCACTCACAACCCTGTGGCTTACAGATGGAATCCGTTTCAGAGTAATCTACCCATTTCACAACCGGTGGCAGGGGGCAACCCCACCTTTACTTATGGGCATTCAGGGGCAGGTCCCTCTAATCCCTAGATTGGCACTTTTAGTACCCCGGTTCAACCCAAACTTCCGTTCCTAGCAACGTTAAACTTGCCAGATTTGTCTAAGTTGATGAATGACCCGGTGAGGCATGACCCCTCGTGGCCACCTGATCCCACCAAATTGCCATCGAACATCCCTAAATTTGAAGGCAAAGTTGGTGAAGATCCTAGGGCTCATGCCACCACATTTCATTTATGTTGTTCTTCGAATTCGCTGAATGAAGATTCACTCAGGTTGAGGTTGTTCCAGAGAACCTTAACAAGTATCACAGCAAATTGGTACATTGAGTTACCTTTTGCTGCTTTCAGTAGTTTCTGGGACTTGGCTAGTGCATTCCTTAGCCACTTTCAGCTTCCAGTCTAATATGATTCCGGAACGGACTTGTTATCTACCTTTAGGTAGAACAAGGCTACCCACATCTCGAATCATATCCAAGAGTGGAGGAGGTGAAAGGGCCTTATAAAAGCCACCATCCCTCCTGAGTTCTTACTAGAGTGGTTCCTTAAATCCCTGTTGCCCTACATATCTAAGGACGTATCCACCTCAGGAGTGACAAATGAAGAAGAAGCCATTCTCAGGGCCCAGCAATTGGATTTGATTTATTCACAATATGGGATCTTGTATGAGATTATCCATGAGGCACCGAGGCCTACCCACGATGCGAAGAAGCCTAAGCCTGGACCCCATGCCGATGGTGTGGTTAGGTCCGTAAACTCTCCCACCGTAGAATCTTTGGCTAAGAAACTTCATCAGTTGTCTGTCAAGAAGTCTATGGTGGAGGAAACAAAGGCTGCCCCCTCCCCCCAGAGTGCAAATGTTTTTGCACAGACCTCTCAAAAGGGAAATCAGCAGCCCGGTGGGAAGAAAAAGAGAGGAAAGAAAGGAGAGGGAAACCAAAACAAGCAAAAACCCATGAATAGTGCTGATGGGGGCAAGAAAGAAAAGAAGAAGGTTAAGTTCCCATGTAAGTTGTGCCATGAGGATCACATTACTCACCTTTGTCCCCTTATGGAACAAGCCTAGAAGCTGCTTAAAGCTCAACAACTGGCTGTCCTGAAGGATCCTTTTCCCCAAGGGTAGAACTCTGCTTCAGCTTCTAATGTAGCAGGGGGCACTCAAAATGCCCCTGAACCAAATTATATCAACATGGTTCGATCTTTGACTTTGTTATAGACGAGGAATAAAAACTCTGAGAAAGAGACTTCTGAGAAGGGTAAAGCTGTAGGTGAAACTTATAACCCTCTCACGATAGAGAAGCCTGCTAAAACTATGCATAGATACCGAAAGGTGTCTTCAAGAAGACCTTGCATAACCCTAACACTAGGGATAATTCAAACTACTCCGTGGTTGAAGATCTAGCCCAAAACCCCTGTGCAATTTCTGCTTTAGAAGTGTTACAGAGCTGTCCCGCCCAGCGGATGCCCTCTTAACAGCTTTAGACAGCATGGACTCATTGAGTCTCATGGAAAAATTTCATTTGTCTGATGTTAAACTTCGCCTACCTTACCATGTAGCCTTATCAATAGATGTCATCCATGGTGGAAAGACCATTGGAAGAGAAATTATTGATGAGGGTGCTTCTACATGTGTTATGTCCTTGTCCTGTTGGAAAGCTCTCGGATCCCCAGAGCTGGTCCCGTCAAACACTCTACTTACTGCTTTCGATGGAAGGTCCTTTCATCCGCATGGTATCCTGCCAGCTTTTGAAATTAAGCTAGCAGGGAAAGCAGTGTCTGTTGAGGTGGAAGTGATTAATGCACCTTTGGACTATAATTTGCTTCTGGGAAGAAATTGGACTTATGCTATGTCCGCTATTGCGTCGGCCGTCTTTCGTGTAGTGGTTTTTCCACATGAGGGAAGTTTGGTTACTATTGACCAACTTGATTTTACTTGAAAAGGCCATTTAGAGTCTAATTAGTCCATTGTGCCATTGGTTGATCAGGTCAAACCTGGTGCACAGAGCTTGGGGGATGGAATGTATACATCACTGATGGGCACATTTTATCTTCCAGCCCCGGTTAACTATATTGGTTCTACTAGTGTGGGGAAGTCCATAGCCACGGTTGTTGATAGGACTGATCCTTGGGTTCTCCCTTCCCCCCATGAACCAGAGGTTCCCTTATAAGAAGTGGAAGTAGCTTACCAGGCTCTCACTCAAACCACTGTTGATCCCATTCTAGATCCTCTCACAGTCTCAGAGGACCTGGAAGAAGTCTATTTTCCCGCATGGCGGAAAACTCTTCGCACTATATGGACTATTTAGATATGCTTTTACCTTCTGATGAAGCCATCTTGGAAGCCATGAGTGGACATGGTAAGATCTGTGAGGATCTTCACCATCGATCCTATTTTCTTCTAGAACTAAGCAGAATAGAAAATCAAGAGTTTCGTATGAGACTGTCAGAAGATGTTGATACACCCATCAATCCCTTACCTAGGGAAGGAATGTTTGCCGAGGGGAATATGGCAAATATTTCCGCCACTATACCTATTAACATATTTGTAAATCCTGATGTCATGGAAAACATATACATAGGTGGAAACTGCTCTCCTGAAGAGATTGCTATCTATACCACCTTGTTTAAGGAATTCCACGATGTCTTTGCCTGGTCATATGAGGAGATGCCAAGAATTGAACCATTGATTGTTGAACATGAAATCCGAACATATCCTGATGCCAAACCTGTTCGAAAAAAGTTAAGACCTGTTAACCCGCGCAAAGCAGCGGCTGTGAAGGCTGAAGTTGAAAAATTGTTGAAGGCTGGTTTTATTTATCCCATAGCTTTGACGGAAAGGGTATCCAACCCTGTTCTTGTTTATAAGAAGCAAGGGACCATACGCGTCTGTACTGACTTTAGAGATTTGAATAAAGCCTATCCTAAGGACAACTATCCCACGCCATTTATAGACCAGATTATAGATGCTTGTGCGGGAAGTGAAGTGTTCTCGTTTATGGATGGTTTCTTCGGATACAATCAAATTCAAATAAAACCGGAAGACCAACATAAAAATGATTTTATTTGTCCTTGGGGTACCTTCGCGTACAAGAAAATGCCCTTTGGATTGAAAAATGCTGGGGCAACCTTTAAACGGGCTATGAACTTTGCCTTCCATGATATTAAAGCCATTGTTGAACCTTACCTTAATGATCTGCCTGCACATTTTCGTAAGAGGATTCAACATCCAAATCACTTATGGTTGATATTTGAGAGATGTAGATATTATAAAATCTTCTTGAATCCCCACAAGTTTGTATTCTGTGTCGAGTTATGAAGATTGCTCAGGTTCATTGTCTCTAATAGAGGCATCCAGGTGGATCCATTAAAAGTAGAGGCCATTGTAAATCTGCCTCCTCCTCGTTCTATCAAGCAACTTCAAAGCCTACAAGGGAAGTCTAATTTTATTCGACGTTTTATTGTTAACTATGCCAATATTACCAATGGTTTCATGCGCCTGCTCAAACAAGACACCTCATTTGTATGGGATGAAACTGCATAACTAGCTTTCGAGGCATTAAAAAAATCCTTATTGTCGCCACCCTTACTACGTTCACCAGATAATTCTAGGGATTTTATATTGTATCTGGTCGCATTGGAGTCGACCATTGGGGTAGTACTGGTCCAGGAGGACGATAAGCTCATAGAGCATGTTGTTTACTATCTTAGCCATGCTTTGGCTGGACCTGAACTCAGGTACTCCCACATTGAGAAATTAGCCTTAGCAGCTGTCTATGCTATTCACTACATTTTACTGAGGACCACAACAGTAGTGGCGGATGTGAATCCGTTTCAATATGTTTTGTCCCAATGGATTGTTGGGGGGGAATTCAACAAATGGATAGTCATTCTCCAAGAGTTTGACTTGGATTTTCAGTCCGCTAAGTCTAAAAAGTCCTTAGTTTTTGCTGAGCTTATAGCAGAATTTCCTACTGAAGAAGATGTAGTTGTTGAAGATGACTCATTCCTAAATGAGCATATCTTCTTGATATCCACCTCTGATCCTTGGTACGGGGATATTCTTATATGTCTCCAGACTTTGAATTATCCTGCAGCTTCCTCATGGGAGGAACAACGTAAATTACACCTTCATGCTAAGAACTACCTCATCATAGGAGATACATTATATCGAAGAGGGGTAGATTCTGTTTTGTGTCGGTGCCTTACCCATGAGGAAGCAGAGATTGTCTTGAATGATTCCCATAGTGGAGCGTGTGGGGGTCATTTATCTGGGTTAGCAATGGTCCAGAAGATACTACCTGCCGGTTATTTCTGGCCCACGATCTTCAAAGATTGTGTGGAAGCAGTGAAGCGTTGTCATCCTTGTCAGCTTTAGACTAGGAAAATGTGGTCACATCCTTCTCCGTTGTTTCCCGTTGTCTCGGTAGGCCCCTTCATGAAATGGGGGATTGATTACGTGACGAGGCTGGGGGGCATAAATATATTATTGTCGCTGTTGACTATTTTACGAAATGGGCAGAGGCAATGCCTACTTTTAAAGCCGACGGGGAAACAACAACTTTCTTCGTATTCAATCAGATTATAGCATGGTTTGGTATACCCAAAGTGATTGTCACTGACCATGGTAGTAATTTTCAAAATATCATGATGACGGAACTGACCACTATGCTTGGATTCAGACAAGAACATTCATCTTCGTACTATCCGCAAGCAAACGGTCAGGTTGAGGCTGTAAACAAAGCTTTAAAGACTATCCTTAAACATACAATTGATGCAGCTCATTCTAACTAGAACATCATGCTATATCCTACTTTTTGGGCCTACCGAACTAATGTAAAAACTGCTACGGGTTTCTCCCCCTTCCAACTCGTTCATTGAGTGGAAGCAGTTACCCCAATTGAGTGTGAAATCCCGTCTCTAAAAATGGCTATTCACGTGTTACCCGATATGACAGAGCTTGAAGAACGTCTGGTACATTTAGAACACCTTGATGAAAAATGTAGAGATGCATTGATTGCTAATCAAGCTCACAAGAATAGGGTAAAAAATCAATATGATAAGTCGGTCAAACCTCGGGTTTTATCTGAGGGGGAACTTGTCTTGCTTTGGGACCAAGAAAAACAACCCTTGGGGGCAGGAAAATTCAAGGCCATGTGGTTAGGACCTTATGTCGTGTTGAAAGTCTTAAAGAAGGGCGCATATGAGTTAATTGATTTTGATGGGAACAAGCTGCCTGAGCCTAGAAATGGGCTCTACCTGAAAAAGTACTATGCTTAGGCTTAGCACTTTTTCTTGTATTTTTATTGTATGTATTTTTATGTATGCTAGTTTGTCAGTTTTGTTTTTTATACCATCTGCTGGTTGTTGCAGATGTCTTCTGAGAGGTATATAGGTTTTTTCGATGGCGCCAGCCGCCACACTTGTAATCTAGCTTCAGCAGCGTGGGTCATTTACTCTCCCTCGGGACAGCTAGTTGCCACAGGAGGCGCTTGCTTAGGTCCTACTTCTAATAATGTTGATGAATATAGGGCTGTAATTGAGCTTCTATGGGATGCTTTGTCACGTGGTATCACTCAGCTCGAAGTTCGTTTGGACTCTCAACTGGTGGTTTCCCATCTCAATCGAGCTTATCAGGTGCGAAACCCTATTCTATTACATCAGTTCATGCAAATTATGTTATTGGAAAGAAATTTTGAAGTTATTATATTTAATCACATTCCAAGAAATCAGAA
>LPNX010901459.1:154510-242409 GCA_001517045.1 Pseudotsuga menziesii | reverse complement strand
ATATATATGTAAGTATTTGTCCATAGATAGGTTGAGTCTAATCCTTAGATCCAGTCATAACTGTATAATATACAAAAATATACAAAATGTGGATCGCAGTCCATCAAAATGTCCTAGATCTAAATGGGACCACCCTGGTCACTTGGACCACCTTGGTCCCCATGGTCTCTTTGCACTCTGGCTTCCTCAGCCTCTTCGGCTTCGGTAGCCTCCACGGCATCTATGTATACAAGAATTGCTCTGGCCACTTGCCTCAAAAGGCGTAACCAGACAGGTGGAACTCCAACCACAAACTCCTGCATGATGACTGGGATATGCTCTATCCCCAAAGTGGGAACTCTTTGGGTAATCTTGGCCAGCTTCCCCTCCATAACCCTAATAAGCCCCAGGTTTTCACCTACGACAGGACGAACAAACATACGTGGATGCCCCTCAGGGAAGACCGGTCCAATATCTACATTTTGACATGTTTATAGGATTAAGACTTGTACACATATGTATATATCTATCATTTTAAAATTCATAAAAATTTAAAAAAAATGTTAAAAATTAATTTTTTTTTACCTAGCTCTCCCCATGCTCCTCTTGGAGGGAGGACAAGGTCTGGATCACCTCGAAAATCCATGCTGGCATACAAAAACTTCTCTAGTGCTGGTAGCTGCTGCTCCCACCAGATATAGAAGTCATCATCATACACACTCTGCACTGAGTCTCCTCCTCCTTGACGAAGGAATATGTCTCCTCATCTGCTCAGCCTTGGCTGACGTGGAGATCGGACTGGTAGGGGTATGGCAGGGCTCAACCCTAGTACTATCGAAGAAGAAGAAGGAAACCAATATGCTAGAATACCTGAAGTTCTTTCTCCTCCCTCAATACACCTGTGTTATGAATAAAAATTGCAGAGGATGAGTTGTTTATAATAGCAGAGATTCATGTGTCGTTGCTTTTCCCAATATGTATCTTCTTTTATGTGCAATGTGTTTCTTGTTTTCACTCAAGTCTGTTGATTGCTTTTCATGTCTGCAACTTAGGATATAGCAGTTAGGAATTCATACTTGTTATGCTTCGGCTGCTGTTCTAGACATTTATCAATTGTTCTTCTAAAGTTGCGTGGAATTCATCTCGCTGGTGCTCCACGCGATGGGATGTTCTCTCTCTCGTCCTCCAACCGCCCACTAAAAATCTCTTGATTGGGAGATCAACGGCTATCTTGCCTCTGTTTGCAACCCTATGCCTTCCTTTCCTCTTTTCAAGTGTTCACTACGCAGGTTCTCGACTCCATTTCCAATGGTTCCCGCCCCAATAATCCCTCCTTGCATCTCACCTTTACACGCTTTGTCCCATTTAGGATCCTGGCCCCTTGATTATGCTGATTGAAAATATTATGCAGAGTAAACTTCGGTGACAAACGAGAGATCCATCTTTGACTGCGCAGGGCCGGAGGTGTAGTCTAAAGCGGTTCTGCTGTTACTCGGGACCGGCCCTCCCCTCAACCTTGGGGTTCAATTCCAGTGCTAACAAACTGGCACCGTTGTCGGGGATGAAATTGAAGATCCTCCCCGGGAAGAACAAAAAAGATTTATATTTGGTTGTTGATGGTGAACAATTGGCCAAACATCAAGAAGGTTGAGCACTTTTCACCCGGCGACTCCATTCTTGAAGGATTTAGACTTCAGTGACTCCGCTGGTGGTGTGACCCAGAAATCAAATGGCCAAGGAAAGCTGGCAGGCTCTATCTAGAAAATGGACCCCTTATAAAGCTTAGAAATGCATGACAGAAGGTCCAGATACACGGGTCCGCATTTCTTTCAGGATGTCTTATCCTATTTTTTAAGTTTTTCTCTTATCTTTTCCTAGATTTATTAAAATAGCCTTCTATGGTTCAGTTCATTCTGAACAGGGCTATGAATATATTTCTATTTATCCTTGTTTACGAACAGAAAGCATTGCGTCATCTTGCACATCTGATTATGGCCTAGATTTTTATCCAGGGGCTCACAATGTCAAAGGACACCCCTATGAAATTCATGAAACCTTGGATGGTAGCTTGTCTATTGTGCCTGACCTTGTCTCTCCTATTTCTCCAAGCCGATACAAACCACTACAACTGCCTCCCATCCTCCATGATTTTCTCGTGAGATATTACAAGTTCCTCACCAAGTTTGACAGAGAATCCCAAGACTTGACTACTGAGAAGCATTTACAAGCCTTTGAGCATTTATTTGACCTTTTTGAGATAGATCATGATGATGTATGCATGCAAGCTTTCGCCCTGTCCTTGCAAGGAGATGCCAAAGTATGGTTTAAACACTTGCAGCCTAAGTCCATCAACACTTGGAAAGAGTTTTCTTTCACCTTCTTGAAGTTTTGGGGTAGGAGAAGGCCATTGGAGCAAATACTTCCGGAGTTTTATTCCCTGAGGAGGCATGAGGATGAGGCCATATCTAGTTTTAACAGGAGATTTGCAAGCTTTTATTATAACATGCTTAAGGAAGTCCAAACTCTTGAGAACACTGCTAAGATCTATTATGCAACCACCTTTCCTCCTGACCTGTCCTTGCTTCTTTTGGAAAGGAAATCAACCACCCTGCAGCAG
Organism: Pseudotsuga menziesii; assembly: GCA_001517045.1. NCBI lineage: Eukaryota > Viridiplantae > Streptophyta > Pinopsida > Pinales > Pinaceae > Pseudotsuga > Pseudotsuga menziesii. Next base: position 239,813 of record LPNX010901459.1, on the reverse strand, counting down.
ATGTTCGCTGATTGTTTGGAGGTTGAGGGAAACCTTAAGATGTCCAAGAAATTGTCAAATCAGGACAGTGGTGGTGAAATAAAAGATACATACAAATTGGTTGGGCCCTACAAGCATAATGGGGAAGTCTCTGGCCTGTCAAAGGTCTCCCACAGTACGCAGAAAGATGACCGGCATGAGACAGAAGCAAGCAGTCCTGCAGGATTGTTCTCTGAAGATGGCGATCTACGTCGCTTCTGGTTCGCAAAGGACGATTTTAAGAAGGAGTTGGGTATGCCTATGTATGATGAATACGAGGAAGAGTACTTGCAAAATATGCCTAACAAGTCGACTGTTGAAACAAAGCCTGCTGATGAAAGGAATCAAGATGCGATGCAAATTCAGGAGGTTGAAGAGGGAAATGATGATAGGGGCACTAGAGGTGATAGCCTACCCTTTTGTTATGCCTATTTTGAATTAATACGACACATGATTAAGGCCTCCAAGCGAAAGCAGAAAGAAATGAAGATGACACAGACCAGAATCCTGTGCAAGAAAGAAGAAGATAAGAAGAACCAGCCAGGAGAGTCCTCTTATGCTACTAATATATTGGAAATCTCTAGTAAAGCGAAAAGCTATGAAGATAGATGTAGAAGCCTCCAAATAAACACGTTCTGTGATATTCTACCTTCAGTAGCACCACCTCACATAGGAGGAATATGCCTACTCGGTTCCACTGGAGAAGCAGGGGACTTCCATCTTGAAGCACATCAAGCTCTTGTTGTAGAAATTTTGAGCAGAAAGTGGGAGGTTCCATTGAAGAAAGATTCTATGGGTCCTCTTTTGCAATCTTCCAAGTGTCAACCTGACGAATCTCTAGAAGAAGGAAGCTCCAGATGGCTTTCCCATGATCAGGTGACAGAACATGCTGGAGGTTGCCGTGATTTCTATGACCCTGTAGCCGAGTACATGGAGGGTCTGGGCGAAGGCAGTGATTGGTTGCGTCCCTGCTTTGAAGATCAGTTTGTTTATCATTCCCTTCTCCCATTATCTATTTCATTTATGTCCATCAAGCACGATGAAAGAACGAAACTATTAGGCAAGTTGCTTGATTGGCTTCATTGGAAGTATGATTTCACTTAATCAGATTTGTGTACAAAGTTAGGTAGAGTAGGTAGGAAAAAATAAGCTCGACAGTCATCGAGCATTTCCTTTGTTACTGTTTTAGTTTGTTTTCATTTTTCAGTTACCAGCACAGGTTTACAGTCACCAGCATGATTTTCAAGAGTGGCATGAATTCCCTGAAGCAGTAACTCAAAGCAGAATGGATATGTCAAAGAAATATTGAAAGCAACCCAATGGTTTGGCACTTGGTATACGGGGGTTCTTTGCTACCTCACTGGGAGGATAACATCCCTCGTGGAGCCAGTTGTCAACACTGCTTTTTTAACAAATTATTTAAGAGCCTGATAGGAGTTTGATGAGGGTCTCATTCCCAAGAACTTCATGTGAACTATCCTTCAGGATATCAGAAGTGCAAAGCAAAGAAGAAAGTAGAAGGTGTGCTGAAGGCGTTGGGCAAGGCTCGAGATCAAAGGCTGAAATTGATCAAAGATAGATCAATGGCTCTAAACCATTTCGCGCGAGTAGACATGCTCGACCAAAGCCTTGTTTCCAATTTGCTAAATGGGTTAAAGGTCGGAACATTCTACGGTCGAGATGAGATCTGAGTCATATCTATGGCCTCAATCAATTTTGCAAGCCATACATGCACGGGAAAAGGCAGCGATTTCAAATCGAGAAGGAGGGGTAGCAATCGCGAAGATCAACGACTGCGATGGGAATGGAGAGAAATATATGGTCACGGTTTATTTTGCAGTGCGGACTAGCACGATGAATACCAAATCTTCTCATTGTGAAAGATAGTGGGGCCCACTGAGATCTATGGCTGCATGAAGGGTCGATCACGATCGATGGTTGAAAACATGTCACGATCCTAAACTGCCCGTGGTGTTCAAAGGAGAAAAGTTAGCAACAGAAGGAATGGGACGTGGATGGTGGAAATGAAAGATTCCTTGAATTGGATGGCTTAGGTGGCTCTAAAGGTGCGTTATTTCACATCCAGTGCAGAGATGACAGCGGAGGAGACGTTCATGCATGTAATCTGCGCTCTTGCAGATTGGCTGATTTCTCCGATGCCATTTGTAGCATGCGTAGCTATGGAATCATCCCTTTGGCAAAATCATATCACAAAAAGATAGGTGGATTTTGTGTGAGTAAGCCTATGGAAATGAGGAAAGTAGCCAGCGAATCCGCTTCTCACACGAGGCAAAGCCAACACGACGCGGGAGACCATTCCGTTTCCCACTTCAAAGGAGCAAGGAGACATGGGAGCGTCCACTTCATGAACTATGCAGTATGGATCTATTGTACCAGATGGCATCCACAAATACTTCCCACAGCAGATAGTAAGGCGCCACGACTGATGAAACTAAGTGACTAGATCCCCAGCAAGTAAATGATCGCTCTGATCGCGACTTCACACATGTTGAGACTAGATACACTCGATGACAGAGTGTGTAGGAATGATAGCCAGCCATTGCGGTGGTCAGTCCCGAAGCCTTATATATACTGCTTTAAGAGCAATAAGAGTGAACTAACATATCTCCAAAACCCGAGTTCTACTTCTCTGTGAATTTTCTAAGGCCCGAAGAGTTTAACGATGAAGATCTTGTTTGAGAAGCTTGTCTGTCTGGGGATGTTGATGGTTGGTGGAAAGCTCCCACGCTCGCTCGTCACCTTGGTATTGCATGCCACGAATGACACCAGCCATCGAGGTCCAGATGTGATACCCACGCCTCCAACGATGCGGGGCCTGGACGTGATACCCAGGAACCCCTGATAGCATCGCGCCCACCAAAGCCTCCGCGGAAGGGGACAGTCATTGGCTATTCCTTATATAAGCATTTGTTCGAATGGGAATGTCAGGGGTTTAAAGCCCTAACATCCCTGTTTGTGAAGTCCACTTTCTGAGGGTGATGGGGTTGGTGTAGATACACTACACCCTAGTGCATGTGGGAGAACTCACTTCACTGGAGGTGAGGAGTACAAGAATGACAAACCACCCCACAGGTCCGCCTCAACCAGAAGTAATGCGACACTTCTTCCATAGCCTGCGACTAACAGTCTTACCCGGAGAGGAAGGAGGTGGCGGATGTGATTGAACCAGGGAAAGATGCCACCTACCTTGCCTTTGTGTGCCCATGCGGAAAGCTGCATTTGAGCATGGAGGAATCACACGCTTCAGATAGAGAAGGAGGTGTCATACTCATAATCAGTCATGGCAGCTAGGCACGTCAAACCATGACTCAGACCGAAGGTGACCACTAGCGCCATAATGTTTATTGTTTATATTTGTAAAACGTGGCAATAGTCCACTCCTTGTATAGTTAACGCGTAATTGTGACTTGTAACATTTTTATGTTCGATAGTCTCAGCATTAGAATTGTATAAATACACTCCCGATAGAGGGAGAAGCAGGAGTTGGTTGGATTGGGAAACATTCTAGGGTTGAAGCTCTCCATTGTAAATAAGTTTTGATGCCTATGTTATGAATAAAAAATACAGAGGATGAGTTGTTTATCATAGCAGAGATTCATGTGTCGTTTCTTTTCCCAATATGTATCTTCTTTTATGTGCAATGTGTTTCCTGTTTTCACTTCAGTCTGTTGATTGCTTTTCATGTATACAACTTAGCATATAGTAGTTAGGAATTCATACTCATTATGATCCGGTTGCTATTCTAGACATTTATCAATTGTTCTTCTAAAGTTGCGTGGAATTCATCTCGCTGGTGCTCCACGCGATGGGATGTTCTCTCTCTCGTCCTCCAACCACCCGCTAAAAATCTCCTGATTGGGAGATCAACGGCTATCTTGCCTCTGTTTTCAACCCTATGCCTTCCTTTCCTCTTGCAAGTGTTCACTACGCAGGTTCTCAACTCCATTTCCAATGGTTCTTGCCTCGATAATCCCTCCTTGCATCTCACCTTTACACGCTTTGTCCCATTCAGGATCCTGGCCCCCTTATTATGCTAATTGAAAATCTTATGCGGAGTAAACTCCGGTGACAAATAAGAGATCCCTCTCTGACTGCACATGGCCGGAGGTGTAGTATAAAGTGGTTCTGCTATTACCCGGGAGCGATCCTCCCCTCAACCTTGGGGCTTAATTCCGGTGCTAACAGGGCTGGTTTAAAATCTTCCATGTGAAAGCAACGAAGAAGGTCACAAGCATACTTAGACTGGGAAAGACATATTCCTTCTTTGGTTTGCGAGACTTGGAGACCAACAAAATAATGTAAATGTCCTAAGTCTGACATTTCAAAATTTTGCTTAAGACTGGATTTCACATGGGTTATAAGTTTAGGGTCACTACCAGTAAGGATAAGATCATCAACATAAAGAACAAGTATGATGAGATGGTTTCCTACTTTCTTGGTACAGACATTGGGGTTAGAATTCCATCTAGAAAAACTAGTGTCAAGGAGAAAGCTATACATTTTGGCATACCAAGCTTTAGGAGATTGCTTAAGGCCATATAAGGATTTCTTAAGGAAACAGACAAGGCTAGAGTTATCCTGAACATATCGAGGAGGTTATTCCATGTAAATTTCCTCTTGTAAATCACCATGTAAAAAGGTAGACTTGACATCCATTTGATGGACTTCCCAGTTATGTAGGCTGCAAGGGAAAGAACAAGGCGGATGGAATTCATTTTTGTGACAGGAGCAAAGGTTTCATTGTAGTCAATCCCTTCAACTTGGGAAAAAACTTTGGAAACTAACCTTGCCTTAAGTCTTTCAACACTTCCATTTGATGCATACTTAGTTCTATAGACCCATTTACATCTGACAAGTTTTCTTCCTTTTGGAAGAGGAACAAGATCCCAAGTATCGTTCGCCATTAAGGAACGATATTCTTCATCCATAGCTGCATCCCAATCTAGATTTCCTGAAGCTTCTGCAAAAGTTTATAGATCATGATTCTCGAAAACTTGATCCAAAAGAGAAGAGGCTCGCTAAAACTAAGAACATGTTCGACGTTGATCTCTAGGATCACCGACAATATCACCAGCTGCTTCACATGTTGAACGGACCCATTGAGGAAGCATTGGTGCTGGTGCAATTGGAGGAACATGAGCAGGCGAAGGTGGATTTTCATCCTCACTGTCATCATCAGAAACTGGAGTTGGAAACATGTCAAGGAAGTTGGAAGAAGAAGAAGAAGGCACAATCGCCGAATCAGGATCGCAGGCCAAAGATGGCACACGCGCCAAGTTAGGCTCGCAGGCCAAGAGATTTTCATCAAATTTAACATCTCTTCTAATGATTATATCATGTAAATGGGGTTGAAGAAGTCTATAACTTTTTACATCTTCAGAATATCCAACAAATATGTACTTTTCACTTTTAGGCTGCAATGCTTTTCATTTTTTATCTGGAATGTCAGCCCATGCTTCACAACCAAACACACGAAAGTGACTTATATCTGGTTTAATTTTACTCCATGCTTCTTCCGGCGTTATTGTAAAGATTTAGTGGGTGTGCGATTAAAGACTTAGTCCCTTAGATTGGATCATACAATTAGCCATTTCTTTTAAAGTGCGGTTCTTCCGTTCAGCTACACCATTTTGTTGTGGTGTATATGGAACAGTGTGTTGTTGTTGGATTCCTTTTTCAGTGCAAAAAGTAGTGAACTTGTTGTTAACATATTCTCCTCCATTATCAGATCTTAACTTAATAATTTGATGACCAGATTGTTTTTCAACAAGGGCCTTGTATGCCAAGAACATGTTAAATACTTCGCTCTTAAGTTTTAGGAAGTAAACTCAAGTGCGTCTAGAGTAGTAATCAATGAAAGTTAAGAAATATTTGAAACCAGAAAAGGAAGCAGGTGGAAGAGGGCCACACAAGTCACTATGCACAAGCTTTAAGGGAACCGAGGCATGCCAAGAGGCAGGTTTGTCAAAACTATCTCGATGATGTTTTCTGAGCACACAACCAGAACAAACACCATCCTTGCAAGATACCATCGGAAGACCGCTCACCATATTGTCTTCACATAGTTGTTGCAATAAGTGATAATTTAAGTGACCAAATCACTCATGCCAAAGTTTGCTCAAGTTATCACTATGAGCAACAAAAACTGTAGGAAAAGGTGATGACCCAAAGTTGTTAAATTTGTACAACCTGGTAATATCATCAACAATTCCAGTAGCAAGGAAATTTTGAGGATTTTTAAAATCCTTAATTACAACTTGGTGAGGTGTAAACGTCACAGTTTTACCTTGACCTGAATGAGTAATTTGATAGACTGATAACAAATTGCAGGAGATTTTTGGAATAAATAGTACATCACTGAAATGACCATTTTCTACTGGAACTGTTCCAGATCCTACAACACTCAGAGATCTATCATCACCAACAAATATTTGTTTGGTGTTACATTCATGCATAGTAGAAAATATGGCTTGATCCTTAGCCATATGATAAGATGCTCCAGAATCAATGAGCCATTCAATTGAAGTAGAAGAAGAAGATGCAGTATAAGAGTAACCAGAAGCACAAAGTGCATGTCCATGAGAGGTAGATTCTGAAAACGAATCTAGGCTGATGTGGTGCTTCTTAATTGTTGCTTCCAAGGCTGCCATCTTCTTGAAACACTTAGACTCATCATGATTATCTTTCCCACAAAAATTGCAATGACGCTCAGTCTTCTTTCCTTTTGGCTTGGATCCCTTTTCATTTTTTAAAGAAAGAGCTGATTGAGAGGGTTTGGGACCCTTGTTGTTTGGCTTATTATTGCGAAAAATTCTATTTCTTGGGAAGCTTGGACTTTTCTTTATGTTGGGACAATAAGGCTTTCCCAGATGTATCTACATTGTTAATTATTCCAAGATGAATGAGCTTATCTTGCTCTCTAATTAAGGAATCACAAAAGGATTCAAGACTAGGCTCTTGATAGCTAGCTGCATTCAAGGATTCTTTCCTGGAGTAGAATGTAGATGCAAAAACAAAATATGCAGGTCCAAGTTTGGAAAGAATATGATAAATACATTGTTTGTCTTGTTTCTTAATCTTTCATTCTGCACATAAGAGTCTAAGAGTTTTATACTTAGATAAATAGTCTTGAATGCATGAAAAATCATTTGGATTCAAGGAAATCAACTCATTTTTCAAGTTCATGACCCCAAATTTCATTGTGTTTACTAAACACAGATTCCAATTTTTCCCAAACTTGATTAGGTTCATCAATTCCAGATATGTGGAATTGCAAATCAGTAGAGATTGACATCCCAATCAATCCACAAGCTTCATCACATCTATTTTCCCATTTAATTTTCTTATCATCATCAGTGATTTTTGTTTATTTCCCTAAGGTTATCCTGAAAGTCACCTACTTTGCATAACATCCTCCATACGAGATTTCCATGAGAAATAGTTAGATCTTGTAAGTATAATATCACAAGGGGCAGCCATACTGTAAAATAATGACTGAAAAATTAGAAACTATCTGTCTGGATGTAAAGAGCTCGAAAAAATATGTGGTTTAAAAAGAAACGGCACTGAAAATTGATTCTGGATGATGAAGTTATGCTTTATCAAATAAAATGTTTGAAGATGTCCCCAATAGTGACGTGGCAGATATTAACTTGACCAACTAAAAAAAAAACCACCTCTTCCCAAGATCAACCTTTGACAATCACTTTACAATAAAGTTGCTTTTAAGTGAATCATTTTTGTAGAATAAGTGATGTCCACTTTTAAAATAATGTTACTTTAAATAGTGCAACAATAAATTAAAATACTTAAGTGACTAACTTTTTATTTTATTTTATTTAAGTGAGATGCACTTTTACAATAGAGTAACTTGAAAATAGAAATTGCATGCACTAAAAAGTAGCTTAATAGGACTTGAACTCAAGACCTATTAAGGAATAAAGCAACTTTGGACCAAGTGAGCTAAGTTTAAAATGTACGTAAAAGAATGGAAAGATGAAGGTTTTTTTTTTTTTTACTCTTCTCTCTCGTTCTCCGTGCTTGGCTTCTTTTTTTTTTTTCTTTTTTTTTTTCTGCAAATCACAAAAAAATAAAAAAACAAAAACAAAAAACATTTTCCACACAATGGGGTTAGAACTTGGTTAGCTTACCTAGAAAGTCTACATTTTCAAGTTTTCTCGTTGTTTCTGATTTGCCGTGATCGCACAAGGTGCATGGCAAATAGCATACATAGCCGAGAAGACAAGAAAAAAACTTTCCCTTTCTGTTTCTGATTCGCCGCGATCGCACAAGGTGCACGACAAAGAACATATGCATCCAGGGAATGCAACAGTCCGAGACTAAAGCAACAAAGATCTAATAATAAAACTGATAAAATATAAGAGATTTAAAGAAAAATTTAAACAAATCCATCACGGTAACATTATACCTTCAGATTTGCCGAAATGGGTGTTTTTGGATCAAACGGAAATAGTTTTCGGTGAAACAAAAACTATTTACCAATGGAAACAATGCTCCGGATGCAATGGAACAACTCCCATAGGCCACAAATTCACAAAAAATCTAGAACCAAAAACCCTTTCAAAGTTTCAGCAACACCGGTTCTAGATCTTGATCAAAACCGAAAGCGGCTCTTCATAAACGCTCTGATACCATGTTCGGGTACACAGGGTACTCCCAAAATACTGAAAACCTAGAGCAACCACTTTACACAAATGAATCACAGATCAATACACCGATGTTTGTCATGTGGTTAAAACCCTCAAGAGGAAAATAGTCCGCGGCCCCGACCAAATAGCTACTTGGAGCAATTTATTATGCAAAAGAAAGAAAGTTACATGAGCTTCTCATAATCGATCAACTAGCCAAGGACCCTCCATGCTCTTTAAATAGAGATCATGGACTAATCAGGTGTTAAGCCACGGATCAATGGTAGGTATGATCTAAGAGAAGTTGAACTGTTGAATCACTCTATCTCTAGAACATATCGTGACTGTCGGATTAGAATATTTACAAATGCATACTAATGCAACACACTTTTACCTAATGGATATATTACACAAGTTTATCTTAGCTAACTCTTAAGTGTCTAAATATCCTAACATATCCATGCATGTGCGAATAAAGAAAAGTTGTATTGCAATGTGACTATTGAAGAAAAAATCACAATGTTTCAGGTGGAATAGATGATGGGATCTACACGACTTGAGACATGAGGAGAAATTTTACTTAGTCCTACAGAATTCACTCGTTAGGGGTATGAAAAAAAAATAATGATCTTGAAAGATACCCAAGTCAATTAATAAACAAAAGACAACATAATACATGAAAAATGAAAACAACACAAAGTGGAGTCACCAATCTTGTTGTGAAAAAAATGGCTAAAGTGTAGGAAGTTATTCCTTTCCTTGCAGGTTGCATAAATGAAATAGGTTAAGTGGGTGGTTAGTAAGTCCAATAAAAAAGGTTGAAGCTATTAAATAAATAAGAACAAATATAATGACTAGTTGGAATATGAAACTTGCATAAATGACACAATAACACAACAAGGAGATGAGCTTCAACCAAATGTTTATGTCCACTGGAAAAGATTGAATGCAATGGTGTCGCCTGTAGGAAAATGTTACTTGAAAATGATAGGAAACACTCCCTTTGGGAGGGTTATTTGTTATCTCTCAAATTGCTTTCTAACTGACTTGGAATGATGTAGAGACAATACTTGTTTCTTAAGGAAGAAGCTAAGTGAGCTTGAAATGTCAATGCATGGTGAATATGAGAATGAAGGACAATTATTTAAAATTGATTCTTGTAAGCATAAATTTGCTCTTAATTCTCCTTATGAAATGCATGCTGATGACTTCCTTTTATAGTCCAAATGATGGTCCATAAACAACTAGTTATTAATGTGAATGATCCCTCTCATGTAATGGATTCTAGGTACTAATATGGGGTTATTGAATGCCCAATCATGTGAAGAAGGAAATTTCAAATTGCTTGGAGTAAAACAATGTGGTTGCAAAGACTTGAATACAATGTGAAAGTAAATGATTTGTGCGATGGTACATCCTCACAGTTTTCAAGGGATTTTCCGCACAATATTGCACAAGTTTCTTGTTACAAACCCATGTTGTTGTACAAAAGTGTGACTTTTTTATTCCTTTCTTTGTTTCACATGTTATTTTTATTGACAAATAAGTCTTATAGGATGCATATTATATGTCGCTGATGTATCCCTGAAATAATCACTAAACTGTTGCATGTGTGCAAATTTTAGGTGATAACAATTGGCCTTTCCATTACCATCCACACCATTTGTGTCTTCTTGTAGAACACCACATAATATTTTTTTTGGTTGGGAGATAAGGATGTAAAATAGGGATGGATGTGTAAATTGTTGATTGGCCCATAAGCTTGCAACCTACATTATAACTTGAATCGTTGAGATAAATATTGAGCAACCATTCAAAGCCAGTTTTCTCTTTTGGGTTTCTAAGGTAAAATATTTGTGATAATTATGATTTTTTTTATTGATATGTGTTGGAATTATAACTAGAATTGCATGTGAATGGATTCCTATGGAAATTTTGGCTAGGGTTAAATGCATGTTAAATATTGTTCGGATAAGTTATGATAGCTCTTACTCATAACTCGATTTTGGATTAAAATGATATTTTCTTTGATACAATCAAGCCTATCCCATCATATAGTCAATCCCAATATAAAAAATGCTTAGACCATATATTTAGTAGTGTAGACAAGACTAATGGATGTGACCTTATCGTTGTTGCAACCCCTTGCTAGTTTATATTCTCAAAATTTCATAAATAACTATCAATTCCTATTCTAAGATGTCATTAGACATTTGATGGGTTGTACATTATGTTCAAACAAATACAACCAAATAATTGTCTTCAAATATCAATCTCTAGTGTAAAGTCTCAATATGCAACTATCGTTTTAATACTGTAAGAGGTGATATTTCGACTATCTCATTATCATGTAATCTTTAAGTTGTGGCTCTTACATCACAACCCCTTCATAAATAATTATCCACTGGAATGTTAACTTATATATGGGGAAAATAGATGAGTTTATAAGATTTCATAGCTAATCATTGGGAATTGATAGCATAAGAATGCAACGTATGATATGGGGCACTCAAATCACCCCATTTTTTACGAGCCTAAATTTTATGGTGAGACATAGTTCGACCCCTTCCATCATTTTTTTGAAAATCCAATGATTTGGGTTGTCTTAAGATGGGGCAAAACCTGCATGACCAAATATCCATGGCCAAAGCTCCAAACAATGGGGTGGAATTGTGATTTTTTTCATAGTTCCTATTAGATTTAGGGATAATTTTCTTCGAATAAGTGAGCGGTTTGAGTGTCCCTTATCCCACACTTAAGAATACACACATTAGTAATTAAAATGTATTTATGTTTTATTTAATGGCAAAGTGTTTGGGTTAATTATAAATGAAAATGAAGCAAATTTCTTGAAATACTCTTCTCCTTGTCAGCTAAAGAGAAATTCACCATCAAATTGCTACCTGTGGTTGGAATTTAATTTTAAGTATTAATACTAAGTTAAATGACCATGGAGCAAAGCATTTTTGTTCCGAGTGATATATTTTTTTAAAGTGTACATTGGAGAAATATATTTATATCCCGTGTATAATTGACTTTAGTTCTACTAGAATGATATATTGCAATAAACATCATGTTGACAAGAAGTAGGGTTAAAGCGTTACACCAACTAACAATATCAGAACATCCTACTCTTCACAAAATTGAAAAGGATTAATCCATTTTGTTGTGCATTGTGAAGTAAAGGGCAGTAAACATTATTTTGGATAGTGTCGATATTCGGATACCATAATTAAGAGCTAGAACATATTTAAATCCCCGATATCTACGTCCATTCAAGAGTTCATTAAGAACAACTATGATAGTCCTTTGATTGTGATTTATATAAATTTCCCAATGCAGGTTTGAATGACATGGTTATACTTTTGTTTTGTGGTGTTTTTATACCTAGACAACTAGACAAGCATAGCACTCTTGATCTACAACGATTCTTGAACCATTAGGACTGAGTACTCTATCACCCAATTTAACTATATAGTTCATATTTGTACTCATTTGAATTTCTTTTCTTTAAAAAAGAGAAATAAGAATGGAGGAATTGACAATTGGATTTCAATCTTTGGAAAAAAAATTCACGTACAGATTTGGAGTGTATGCCACTTAGTTGGCACATGATCACATAACATTGAAAACACAAAAAAACATAAGTATTAATGCCAATAAATATCGCCATTTCATGCATGCCTACATTTTAACCAATAAATATCGCCTCGCCATTTCATGCATGCCTACATTTTTATTAACAATATATGAACTCGAACTCACAACTTCAATTGTCATTTCATTGTTAACTAATTGTTTGTGTGCATGTTACATTGAGAATAAAAGCCTTGGAATTATTATGAGAACATAGATCTCTATAGGACTTCGATGCTAGATATTATGGCAAAAAATATTTTACATGCAGCAAAGTAATAAATGCTGCAGCGACAACACTATAGGACTTCGATGCTAGATATTATGGCAAAAAATATTTTACATGCAGTAGAGTAATAAATGCTGCGGCGACAACACTGTGGGTCGTTAGATCTCAACCTGTTTGAGATCCAATAGTTTACAGTGCTGCCGTCGCAACATTTATTACTCTACTGCATAATGAATGTTGTTTGCCAGAAATTATATTACATTGAATAAAATATTCACGTTGGTGGGATATAAAATCTCGCATTTACATATTACAAAGTCAACCACATATTGGATGTATTGCAACTTAAAAAAAGTTGGCATAGTTATGATAAAGCATATAAATAAGCTTGAAAACATAAAAAAAAATTTCCATAGAAACAAATCATAATTTTATTTACACAAAATTACATTCTTTAGATAGTGCAATATCACATGTGATAATTGTCCATGCTCCCAAAGTATATCTAAACCACATATAGTGTTACTTACATAATCAAAGCATATGTTATCATAGTATCAACATCCTACTAATCAACATACAGTCCAAAAATATAGCATATATTTTCAAAGGACATAACTGTAATATGCTTATCTTCAAAATACAGGAAAAATAGATAAACAATCTATATCAAAAGTATTCCATACCATAGACTGACTTGTCACCATAACTGCCTTATTGCATCCAAATGAAAACAAATTCCAAATTTAAACAGTCACTATAAAAAACTAAACAACTTACTAAAAAAGATGGATGGACTTGGATCTTTTAGATGCTCGATATTCAGATATATGCAATTATTTTTCCGGAACTAACGCTCCAGCTTTAGCTATTGCATCTGCTTTTGTATTTCTTTCACGGTAGATGTGCTTAAAATTCACCCTCTCAAACATATCAAATATTCTGTTCACTTCATGAAGAACCTGCACAAGCTGCAAATTTTGAATTATGTACTTGCCTATAACCTAATTAATTACCAACTGAGAATCTCCAAAAATATGCATATTAGAAATCTGTTTTTCCAATGCCATAGTAAGTAGTAGCTTCAAAGCACATAGTTCATCATGGTTGTTAGTACCAGGACCCAACCCAACTTTAAAGGTAACATAATGATCATCATTAATATATAGTAAACCCCCAGCACCACAGATTTGTGGAATACTAGCTACTGACCCATCAAAGTACCCCCAGGGATAAGATTTATCTATGGTCTCCTCAATAACTATTCTGATATTCATAACACTGTTATCCGGAGGATAAGAGCTCAGTAATCCCAAACAAAATGATGATACCGGAGCAGGAAGAAGAGTGATATCATCAAAACAACTCTGGTTTCTAGCCTTCCAAATGAACCATGCAACAATAACTGATAAGGATTTGATATGCTTCACCTCCTTATTAAGACACCAGTTCTTCATACAAGATATAACCGAATCACCAGACCATAAATTCCTAATTTTTAACTTAGTCTCAATCTCATACCAAATAGATCTGGTAAAAGAGCATTCCACCCCAATATGATAGTTAAGTTCAACATCCAGTTTGCATAGATAACATCGACCAGGTCCCTCCCTTCTCTTATGACATAGGACATCCCAAGTAAGAGCTTTACCTGAAAATAAAAACCAGCAGATAATTTTTGTCTTAAGGGGACACTTAAGCTTCCAAAGCAATTTCCACCACCAAGAAATTTTCACCTCATTCCTATCCAGAATCAGACGCAAATAACCAGCTTTGGGTGTGTACTTACTTGATTTTGATTGGTTCCAGATCATCACATCAGCCTCATTAGATAACCTGACATGACTATCTTTTAGAATAGCCAAATATCCATTCCAGCATGTAATTTCCCGATTATCCACTTGTCCAATATTTTCAGCAGCAAGCCATGCCTGTTCCATCAGCAAAGACACACCTAGGAAACCAATGTCTTTAAGAAAATAAATTCCAACATAATGTAATTTATTAATCAAAATAGAAGGTAACAAATGTCTCCACTTGCTTCCAACCCAAGGATCCATACCAATGCGAACTTCAGCACCATTACCAACCTTCCAAACAAGAAACTATCCAATAAGATCAAAAGACCATAGAACAACTTTCCAACAAATGGATATACCTCTTTTCTTCTTAACAGTGGTTCTAATCCAATCCAGTAAAATTTAAAGGACTAATATATTTTTGAATTGCAATCTGTACCCAAACGCCCGATCCATGGATCAAATTCCACACATTCTTTGTAGCAAGAGCCTTGGCAAATAATGCTGGAATTTTCAAACCCCATCCCCCCAAATGTTTTGGGTTTGCCAGAACCTTCTAGGATGTCCAAGGTAATCCAACAGAAGTATCATTATTACCAAACCATATAAACTTGAAACAAATCTTCCTGATCTTCTCTATAATACCCACAGGGATCCAAAAATGCATCTAGTAGACTGGAATGGCCTCAACTACAAATTTTACTAGAGTAAGCTTACCTCCCTTAGTCAATCACCTAAAGCTCCAATTCTTTATTCTCTTTTCATGTCTTTTTTCCACCTTAACTATCACCCAATCCCAATCTTTCAGCAAGTATCTGCATGGTTTGAGATGAAAGCCAAGATACTTGATACCACTCTCAATTTTATCAATAGAAAAGGAAAAAACATTCTATAAAGAGATCAGTTCAAATTCATCCAAACCAGAGTAATAAAAGGAGGATTTATCCTCATTAATCACCATCCCAGATGCTTTACAAAAAACCATCAATACCTCATACAAGGTTGATAAAGAATGTTCAGAACCATTAGATACCATCACAATATCATCCACAAACAGGACATGAGATAGTGTAATATTAATGCCAAAAGAAATACCTTTAAAATCCCCATACTCTGTAGCTAATAGAAGTTGCCTACCCATACCTTCAACAACAATAAGAAAAAGAAAAGGTGCAAGTGGGCATCCTTGCCTGAGCCCACGTTCATATCTAAAGAAAGATGAAGCCACTCCATTGATCAATAAAGAAAAAGAAACAAAAGTAAGGCTGCTCATAACCCAAGTGATGAAAGGAACAACAAAACCCATTTTAGATAATAAGATCCGTAAATAGGTCTAATTAACTCGGTCATAGGATTTAGACAGGTCAATTTTTAAAACCACAGATTTTAAACGTTTACTGTGAATAGTGTGTATACCTTCATGTATGACACCCACAGCTTCCTGAATCTGTCTCCTAGGCAAAAAGCCAAACTGCTCACCAGAAATATATCTACCCAACACCTTTTTGATTCTAGTAGATATGATTTTCCCAATAATCCTGTAAATAAAATTACACGGAGATATAGGCCTAAAATCTTCAAAATATTTTGGGGAATCAGACTTAGGTATCAGAGCAATGAAAGTAGAATTAAACACAACATGAATTTTCCCACATTTCCGAGAGTCCTCAATTACCCGTAATAATTACGATCCCATCAAATCAAAAGGAGCCCTATAAACCTCAACATGTATCCCATCCGGACCCGGACTCTTATCATTCTTACTCAAAGATAAAATAGACTGAATCTCATTCAAAGTAACAGGAATCATAAGATCAATATTTTCCTCAATAGAAATGGAAGATGGAAAATTATCCACTATGTTCATGATTTCATGTAGATGAAGATTTATGTCTTCTTGAAACAAAGTCTCAAAATGATGAACCCCTGCCCCAACAATAGAATCAAAACCCTCAACAATATTACCCCCATCATCCACAATCTTCCATATAGAGTTTACATGTTTCCTATGATTAGCATATTTGTGAAAAAAAGGTGTGTTATCATCCCCACATAAAAGCCAGGTATCCCTGCTTTTCTGTCTAACCTCCTTTTCACGATCCAATAAATTTTTTCTCTTACAAGACTCTAGATCAATCAAAATAGCCTTATCTTCCTCAAAAGAAAAACCAAAACTTACCTTGTTAAAGGATTCAACCAACAATAATTCAATGTCCATTAAGTCTTTAAGCTCCATAGCCTTTTTCTTAAAATACCAAATAATAGACACATCCTTAATATTCCTAAGGTTGGCTGCAAAATGCATTGTAGGAAGCACCTCAGGGTTATCGACATAACCAAGCCAAGAATATTTCAATAAGGTAACCAAATTCACATTCTCAATCCAATGAGCATTAAACTTATAGGGGCTCCTTGATTTCACCTCATAATTCAAGATCTATAAAAAGACCAGTTAATGATCAGAATCCCCTCCACATCCATCCCACTGACGGAAATATAATTCTAAATCTAAAAGATCAACCAAAACAAGCAATCTATCCAAACGCTTGCTAATGTTTTCAGACCCCACTCTTCTATTTGACCGTGTAGGAAGTAAAATTGTTGGATCAATATCCACAAGGCCAAAATCCTCCATTTTTTGAGAAATAATCAGAGAGACAATCCAATCTATCCCTATCACCCCAAATCTCAGATAATCCCACAGAATAATTCAAATCCCCACCTAAAATTAACTAGCACACTTAAGGCACTCAAGATCCAGAAGGTTACTCCAAAACCTTTCCCTGTCCACATAGGGTCCATATACATTAACAAAGCATAGTTCCATATTCAGTTTAATAGAAAAAAGGGATAGACACAACCCAGAGCTCACATCCCAAGCATTTAGTAACTGATAGTAACGAGATCTCCAGCCCAAAATTAAGCCCCCCTGATTTTTCTTTGGCATCCACAGATACAAAGGACCAACCATTCAACA
Organism: Pseudotsuga menziesii; assembly: GCA_001517045.1. Classification (NCBI taxonomy): domain Eukaryota; kingdom Viridiplantae; phylum Streptophyta; class Pinopsida; order Pinales; family Pinaceae; genus Pseudotsuga; species Pseudotsuga menziesii. Next base: position 222,485 of record LPNX010901459.1, on the reverse strand, counting down.
TGGATTCCAAATCTTTCACAAACAAAACCCCACCCCCCATCGATTCTTGAAGAAAAAGAACATCAATAAACTAATCACTAATCAACCTGCAAATAGCTAGTTTTTTGAGCATACTAGCTAAACCATGACAATTGAGGGTCACCACAATCATGGAGAAACCCTAGAGAGGGAATACGCTGCTCTAAGTGCCCCAGTATTAACAATGTGAACATGTTCAGATAAAGAATGGATTCCCCCAGATCTCCTAGATGTAGAAGTACCAGGAAAAAACCCAGCAACTTCTGAATTTCGGGAATCCTCTACTACCTTAGTACATGACTGAAGAAAATATCCAGAACCATTAGTAGATTTGTCCCTGAGAGGTAACACAAACCCTAAATCCCCCAAATAAGATTTAGCTGCATTAAACTTTTGTATGGAAACATCATATGATAGGCCAACAAAAACCTTCAAAATCTTATAAAATAAAATGGGTCCCTTTGCAAAATCACCTAAATAGGATAAGCATAGAGGTTTGAGTGACTTCACACTTAACTGTGAACCAGAATCCATGCCCACCGAAAGGTCAGAAACAACTGGCACGGTCACCTCCTTCCCATTAGGAGAATAAGACAAAGGTAAATCTACAGAAGGCACCCCATACTTCTTAACGTGCCAAAATGACTTGGACTTAGGAGCAGGGAAAAAATTATGATTCCTATTAAAGGGTAGTATATATTGGGCTATCAAATGACCATAACAATGGCATTTGTTGCATCGAAAGGGTACCCCCATGTAGTCCAACGGTTGACTATACATAGACTCTCTTATTTGAATATCAATATCGGCAACTAAACCATTACGAATATAAATAAGAACTAGAACCTTCCCCAAACAACTATACCTGACTCTAAAAAGGATAAATCAACATCTAGGTATGGTCCCAAAGTATTACCAATTAATTTTAAAAACTCCACAGACCAAAATTTAAATGGAAGGTTTGAAAGTTTAACCCAAATGGGCATTGAATCACACCTCTCGGTTCTTGGATCAAATAGAGGCGTCCATCATTTTAATAGCAACCCATAGCTGTCCCATTTCCAAACACCCGCAAGAACCAGTGCCACGTCCTCTTCCTTAAGAAATTTGAATGCTAACCACCCTCGTGGAAGAATAAAGACACCAGGGCATGAATAGACAATAGCCTTCTAGGAATAAGAAACCCAATTCTTAACGCCTTCCGGGACAACTTTGTGACCATTGAAACGACCAACCAGAATGAGAGTGTTTGTAAGAACAATCTCATTCAGTGTAACATCCTCACCAACAACCAAAAGTGACGCTTTATCAATCTTTTGAACAGGATGTTTCGATCGCTTTGAATGCCCAAAAATAGTGATGGCTCAACACTCGGACGAAGATAATTAGTTGAAGGATCCCAAACAAATTCAATCACTTTCGACCTACCAGACACATGCAATGAGGATTGAAAATCACGGAAACTAGAAACACCATTCAAAACCCCAACAGAATCAGGCCCATGAACATTCAAATCTATCAGCCCACCAGAATCATCTGGCGGACGCCCATGAGTAAAAGAAATATCCTCCGACCAATCTTCCCGTATCAATCCTCCAAATGGTAAAACCAACGAATCAACACCAGTATCCGAAAAAATCCCCAACACACTAACCTGCAACTCTCGAACAGAAAGAGCAGATGGAAAAACTAGGCTTGAATCCAATTCCACTACAGTCACCATCGCACCTGGAACCCTAAAACCATCCATCAACACCTCACAGCCAACAGAATGATCCGAAACCTCGAAAGCCTTAGAAGTTTGAAAACATTTAATTATATGCCAAACAATGTATCAAATCATATTTTTATTAACCAACTCTCATTGTAATTTACAAAACAAACATATTTGAAAAATCAAACAATCGAGAGAAAACATTTCCATTATTGTTGTAGGAGATTTCAATCTCACTTTATCTATGGATGAAGTTTGGGGTAGTGGTAAAATTGAAGATCCCATTTCTGAGTATTTTAGAGAAAACTTGGAAGAGAAGAAATTCTTGGACATTACCCCAAATGTTTTAACTCCCACCTGGTCTAATGGTAGACGTGGGGCGACTGATCTAGCTAAAAGAATGGATAGATTTCTCCTTACCGAGGATCTATGCTAATACTTTGGAAAGTACAGATCCTGGTCTCATTCCCTAGGGTTCTCTGATCATAAGGCAGTTATTCTTCAATCAACTTTGATAAAAGTATGGTTAAATACCCATTTAAGTTTAACCTGGTCTAGCTTGAAGATAAAAAAATTTGCAATTTGGTTAAAGAGTAGTGGATTTCCTTATCTCAAGTTCACTACACCTCAGCGATGTTTGGTCTGATAGACAAGTTAAATAACTTGAAATTTGAAGTTCAAAAGTGGGAGAGGTTAAAAAAAGTCAAAGCAAAAAAATAACTGGAGGAGATCGATTCTGAGATTTAGTCTCTTACAAAAACCGTGGATGATATTTTCTTCACTTCTGAAAGGAAAGAGAGACTTCGGGACTTGGAATCAAAATAGGGTCTTCTTCTAAGGAAAAAATAAGAGACTTTATGTCAGAAAATCAGAGCAATTTGGATAAAGTCAGGGAACAACAACTCGGAATTTTTTCACATTTTTTCCAATCAAAGAAGATTGACTAATTAAGTGTGGGAAATTTGTTCATATAAGGGCAACATCTGTCAAGAACAATCTTTTATCAGGGATGCAGCTATGGACCATTTTAATTCTCTATTTTCCCAACCTCGAGGGCTTAATCTAGTGGAACAGATGAATATGATACGGAATTTCCCTCGTTTTTTCGAAGAAGATGATTTCCTTATTACTAATAGGTAGGTGACCTTATCCGAGGTTAAAAGAACTTTGAAGCTCTTTGTGAAGGACAAGAGCCTAGGCCCCAACGGCTAGATGATCGAGTTCTTTAGTCATTTCTTTGATCTTCTTGGACATAAATTACTGAGGCGGTGGAAGAATCTCGGACACAAAGAAAAATCAGTGAGTTTCGGAACTCAACCTATCTTACTCTCATCCCCAAGAAGGATCATTAAGACACCTTTGATGATTACCGACCGATTTATTTATGTAATCTTCTTTACAAGATAATTTCCAAGATTGTAGCTAAAAGATTGAAGCCGTTTTTAGGAAAATACATATCCAAAGAACAGTTTTCTTTCCTTCCGGACCATCAAGTAATATATGTTGTTGGAGTTGTTCAAGAATTCTTACATTTTTCCAAAGTCCAAAAAAACACTGCTTGCTTGTTTAAATTATATCTGAAGAAGAGTGGATTGGTCTTACCTAAGGTTAATTCTTATCCAAATCGGTTTGTCTCTGGATATGGTCAAGTGGATAATGAGTTGTGTTTCTTCTACTCGTTTTGCGGTGCTAATCAATGGTGTACCCTCTGTTTTTTTCAAAGGTAATAGGGGTATTCGGCAAGGTTGTCTGCTTTCTCCTTATTTGTTCCTCTTAGCTATCGAAAGACTTAGCCTCCTCATTCGACAAGCAAAGATACAACAGCTCTTTTCAGGTCTCAGGGTCTCTAGGGGGATATCAGTTTCACACCTTTTGTTTGTTGATGACGTTGCAATCATTGGGGGTGGTTCATTTGAGGAATGACAACACTTATAGGGGTTATTATCAATTTTTTGCAAAGCTTCGAGCTTATAGCTTAGTGGAAAAAAGTCTTGTATCTTACATTCATGTAGTGATCAGTCTTTGAGAGACTCTTTGCTTTCTTTATTTCCTTTCAAGTATGGTAGCATCGAGGAAGGGTTCATTTATTTGGGTTTTCACCTCAAACCCAATGGTTACAGGCCTAAATATTGGGAATGGCTTTTGAAGTCTACCATTTGAAAAATAAACAGCTGTTCCTTTCGCTATATTTCTTTGGGTGGAAGGTTAATCTTGGCCTCCTCAGTCCTCCAAGGAATTCCTGTGTATTGGATGTCTTTATTTTCCATCTCTTCTTTGACTTTTTCAAGGATCAAAGCAAATATTTTTCATTTTCTGTGGGTGGGTATCCTGGAGGCTGGAAAATTTCATCTGTCATCTTATGAAAGCTTATTTCTTCCTTGTGATCTTGAGGGATGGGGGTTAAAGAATATGGCTCTATTCATGGGGAATTCACTTAGTGAACCTCTCACATAGCACATGCGATCGTGGGATATTAAAGAATACCCTTAATTTCGAGAGATATTGACCCAAACTCTTTTTGTTGAAACCCCCTCCCAATACTTAAAAACTCCTCCCCACCCCTTTTTATACCTCAATCCTTATAAACCACTCTACCCATCCCCACCTTAAACCCCTCATCCCCCCAATACCTGCAATATATTGGTTCGATTTTTGATCATTTTAAAACCCACAATATGAACTAACGTGATAGGATATTGGCCAACAAGTGAAGCCCCCGTGGCTCTATTCAATACTTCCTTGAGCGCCAAATCACTGTGGAGATGTTTATTCAGTTCAGGTCTTTGGGGGAAAATCATAAAGGCTAAATACTTTAAAGGCATGAACCCCACATCTTGGCTTAGAGAAGGTACAAGTCCAAAATATGTTGTTTCTACCATTTGGAACAACTTGGTAGAAATCCTTCCAATCATTTCTAAAGACTTGAGCTGGTAGGTTGGCCGAGGTTTTCAATTTTATCTGGGAATTGATCTCCTCTATGGGTTGGGGGATAATTATGTGCTCTCTCATGATCTAGTGGCAGAACTTCACATCCTTAACCTCTTTGTGCTAAAGGATGTTCATCGGGACTCGTGCAATAAGATTTGGGCTGATTTTGTGGTATTGGGATTGTCGAGAAGGCTGGCTGCAGAATGGAACCAATACATATCTTATCTCAATCAAGGTAATATTACTCTCTTTACAAAACCTGATAAGTTGGTTTGGGCCTTCAATATCAGATAAGGTCAAGTGACAACAAAGTTGGCCTATCGCTCTTTTATCATGAATAGAAACTTAATTGAGATTGATTGGTGGATGCGTTGGTTGTGGAAAGGGTCCATTCCCTTAAAAATTAAACTATTCACCTGGTTGTGTATGAAAAATAAGATACTGACATGGGGGGGTTTATGGGGTAGGGTTTTTTATGGCCCAGGAATATGTTCTCTATGTTTAAGGAATTACGATTCGGTTTCCCATATGTTTGGAGATTGTGTTTTCTTCCTCGAGATTTGGTTGCTTCTCTTGAACTTTTTTAAGTTAAAGCATACCTGGGAAGGTGCTTCGATGAAGGATAATTTGCAGGTTTGGTAAAAAATAAAAGATCAATACAATTGTGTTCCGGTATTTGTAATGTGGGAGGTCTGGAAGGCTAGGAATGCCTCCATTTTCTCAAATTTCTTGCAAAAACTTGAGGTTATATATATGAATATTTTAGCCACTTTTTTCAGAGCGGGATAAGGAATTTTCTGTTAGAAGGTGAATATGTTCTTCTCTCCCCTCTCTTCTGCAAGAGCACCCAATGGATTTATTTCATGGGGCATCTTCGAATGGAATGTGTGGAGCTGGTTTTGTTATAAAGATGGGTGATGATAAAGTTCTGAAAGGTTGGTTAAAGGATGGTATTGGCACAAATACTTGTGTAGAAGTGGTCGGTTTATGGATTTTACTTTACTGTGCTAAATATTGGGGTATTAAATATTTACAAGTTTTAGGTGACTCACAAGTTATCATCAACTGGGTAGTCGGTGAGGCCCAAGTGAAGTATTTGGAACTTAATCATCGGTTGGAAAATACTAACAGTTTGATGAATTATTTCTCTTCTTTATCACTCCATCATGTTTACAGGGTTTTGAATGCTGAAGTAGGCCTTCTCTCAAAGCTTGAACTGGGCTCTATGGATGACAAACTCAATTTTTCTCTATTTATAGCTGCTTCTTTCTCCAGAAATGGTCACCTGTTTCTCTTCCAGTAGATGTTTGATTTTTTGATCACATTATGTGGATGACTGTAGAGCTTTTTTGTCCCGACGATTGTCTAGTACATTTTGGTTTTGATGATCAGTCTGAAAGAATGGATAGGACATAAGGAAGGTTGTAAGAAGTTTGTTTAGTTCAAATATGTCAAAGTAGACCTACTTATGTTTCTCTAAAACGATTGTATATCTGACACAATTTTCTATTAATACAAAGTTTTTTATTATTTACTGAAAAAAGAGAGAAAGCATAATAACAATGATTTCAACCGATTACTAGCTTTCACTTACCAATGGGTCTCAATCCAACCAACATGTCTATGATGTTCTCTAGAAAAGTGATTAAAGACATGGCTCATAATATGTTATTTAAAACCCAATGGTATAATATGTTATAAAAACAATAATATTTTATTATCTCAAGAGTAGTGAAGTGCTTATAATTCAGTATGGAGGATATGTGTAATGTTACATAACATGCATAATGTTATGTACCAAAATTAGAAAGTAATAATTATTATTTTTTATGTTGGATCATAAAATAAAAAATGAAAACCAATTTAAAAAAATCCATATTCATTTATAAAATAAAAATTTATTAGAAATTATTAGAAAATCCAAATAAAAAGTTATTAGAAAAATAACACCTCAAGAAATTGGACGCTTCTCGGTGTTTGATAAATCCACGTTTAGGATGGATCTATGTTGGTCCTTATTTAGGTAATGGAAACCTCATGAGGCATGCAAGGACATGGAAACATCACACATATCATATGTCGCATAGGCGAGTTAGAATAATACAATGACTTAACCAATTACAAACTACCATCCATGTCCCATAAAATTAATGCATGCATTGGTGTGTTAATAATTGCAATGCGGTTAACTAGTGAGTAGACCCAATGGATAAAAATGAGTTCTCTCCAAATTTAATATATGGTTTTCAATACATGCTAATTATTAACAAATTTGGGAAATTATGCATGTCCTAGCAAATTTATGTATAGTTTTTTAAAATAAAATATTTAGGTATACAAGAAGATTTTAAAAAATAAAATATCAAGAAAAAATGTTTCAAAAAATTGATCCATTATTATTTGAATAGAATAGAAGAAATTAGGAATATTTCATACTTATATATTATTATAACTTTGTAGATAAAATAACTATCTAGGACACTAGAACAAAACTCAAGGCTTGAGAAAGAGATTTCGCTGAAAAAACCATGCATCATAATATCATCTCACTCCAATGTGAGAAAAAATAGGACATAATTTCCCGACATAAATTTATCCTTTGTTATATCTTGTCTCCTCATACCTCAAGTTTAACTCCATGTATGAGAGTTGGGTGAAGGAGAAGTCATGATCCAGATCTTGGGGGCTGAGATTAGGGAGGCTTGAATGCCGGGAGAGGAGGAGAAACATAGAGTATATAGGCCACATGGAGGGGTGAGATTTAAAAAGGTTTCTTTGAGCCTCACTTATCAAACTATACTAAGAAAGGCACTCAAAACCAATAACCCAATAACTCAATAGAATAAGAGAAAATGTACGATGCCAAAAATCCTTCAATGCTTTATTGAGAAGGAATATATCCTTTTTATAACATTAAGATCCTAATTTCATGGGGAATATGGTCTAAATTCATATGTATAAGTCATAAAATCATTAAATGGAGAGGCCACCATCTCCCATTCATCATAAAATAATTAATTGGAGAAGCCACTCTCTCCATCCATGGTATTTGACAACCCATGGTTTTGTTCCATGGTATGGATTCAAGGCACATTGTACCTCTCCCATCCATGGAATTTGACAACCCATGGTATGGCCCCAAGGCACATTATATTAATGTTATAAAAAGACTTTATTCCTTCTTAATAAAGCATAGAAGTATTTTTGGCATCCTACATTTTCTTTTATTCTATTGAGTTATTGGGTTATTGGTTCTAAGTTCCTTTCTTAGTATAGTTTGAGAAGTGAGGCTTAAATAAAACTCTTTGATCCTCACCCCTCCATGTGGCCTATATACTCTATGTTTCTCTGTCTATGCTATTCACATCCTAGATCTCATTGATGTGTCTTTCTCACAATTGGTCCATTGTGCTATCTCTTCTCCTCCTCTCTTTCCATTCAAGCCTCCTAGATATAAACCCCCAAGATCTAGATTAGTGGTATCAGAGCAAGTACACTCTTCATCGAAACAAGGGTTTGAAGCATACTACGGGTTCAATATTTGCAACGATTACCCACCTCCTTTTGGTACTATCATATTCCATTTTTTGGGCCATACACTGTAAGTATCACAGCCGGTCCACATGCACTACATGATTTTTATACCTTCAGGTATTTGATCACCATTACAAGGAGAACCATACATAGATCCACTATATCCATTGGTATGCAATATTTATAACAATTTTGTAGGGTGCCCATGTTTCCCACGAAGGTTCCGCAACCTCTGCATCATCCCAAGATTCCCTACAAACCCTTGGCATCCTTTGTGGCCCTCTACACTCTAAGATCAAGCATTATTTCATCCTCATATGGACATGGAACAGATTAAAATACCTTTTTCATGCATATTGGAGCTTGGACGACTTCATTCTATCCCTTTCTCAAACTATCCTCTGTTGTATGGATGACATAGAAGGTCAGTGATAGATAGATTAAAGGTCCAAACATCTCTTCAAAATTCAAAAATATGTTGTGATTTGAAAAGAGAGTTCTAGAGGATTTTCCATACCTCATTCAAAATATATTTTATTATTATCTAAGATGGGTATTTCACGGTTTTTCATTTTCCTTCCTGATTTGTGAGATATGTTTGTTTGAAGCAACATATGCATGTACACAGTATGACCTCACGCACAAAAATTTTAAACATGTGCTACATAATTCATAGAATGTCTTATAGGATCTAAAATACCTCATTTGAAATTTATTTTTCATCTAAAATGGGTATCTTTCGGTTTTTCATTTGGATTTCTGGTTTGAGATATATCATCGATGGAAGCAACATATGTTTGAAAAAACAATGTGCACGCATACCCTGAGCTTCAGGAAACATTTTCTTATTCCTTGGGCCACCAAAAAGCAAGTATGTTATATGGATGGAAATATCTCTTCAATATATAAAGAGGGTCTTCAACAGAATTCAATTTTATCACCAGCATCATAAGCTATGAATGGATTTGCAGCGAGACATTAATTGCACCAAAGACCATGAATTTTTCAAAATTTTGGATTTTTATTAAATTCTATTGCAATGATGGTTATGTAATTTAATCATGGTTAGGTGTCAACCACACAAAAACCATCGTTATGGGTCAACCACACAAAACCCATGGTTATGGGTTAGCCACACAAAATCCAAGGTTATGCGTCAACGACACAAAACCCACAGTCATAGTTATGGTTACGTGTTATCCACACAAAACCCATGATTATGGGTCAACCACAAAAAACCCACAGTCATGGTTATGGTAATGGGTCAACCACACAAAACTCACGGTTATAGGTTAACCACACAAAACCATTCTCTTCATTGACAATTGGCACATTGTAATCATGGGTCTCTTTTTAGCATGAAATGATGGGGACTATCATTTTCTAAGTGGGGGAAGAATGACCTGAATTTTAGGGGGAATATGGTCTAAATTCAGATTTATAAGTCATAAAATCATCAAATGGATAGGTCACCCTCTCCCATTCATCATAAAAGCATTAAATGGAGAAGCCAATCTCTCCCACCCATAGTATTTGACAGCCCATGGTTTTGTTCCATGGTATGGCTTTAAGGCAAATTGTAACTCTCCCATCCATGGTATTTGAAAACCCATGGTATGTCCCTAAGGCACATTAATAATGTTATAAAAAAAATCTATTCCTTCTGAATAAAGCATTGGATTATTTTTGGCATCCTACATTTTCTCTTGTTCTATTGAGTTATTGGATTATTGGTTATGAGTGCCTTTCCTAGTATAGTTTTTAAGAGGGGAGGCTCAAAGAAACCTCTTTGAGCCTCACCCCTCCATGTGGCCTATATACTCTATGTTTGTCTATTTAGGCTATTCCCATCCTAGATCTCATTGATGTGTCTTTCTCGTAGTTTTTCCATTATGCCATCTCTCCTCCTCCTCCCTCGACATTCAATCCTCCTGGATCTCAGTCCCCAAGATCCGGATCAAGTCATCAAGATAAATGAACCTAATTTTATTATTAAATATTCACCTTTCTTATTTGAAATGCTAAAGAAACAATATCCATAATGAATTTATCATCATGAAAATAGATGAGTCAATTTAGGCATTGGACAATAGTAGAATGATACACTAACGTCCCTACATAAGCCTCCCCTATATAATGAAACATAATTTTGAAATCGATTATCAAAATCGATGGAAAAGGGTTTAATTTTAGTTAGATTAGTTATCTAAAACATGAAAGTCCACACCTAATCATAGAAGGTCTACTTTAGACATTATAAGAACCCTAGAGGGTCATCCATGTTCTTTTTTTTTAATACCTTAAGCCCATGTTTTCCAAGGTTAGATCTAGATTAGACACATGTTACTTTGGAGAAGAAAACCCCACTGAAGTTTCCCATACCACACTTGACCCTCCTTCAACACCTAGATTATTTACCGAGAGCACATAGAGTCAACCATGTTTATAGATAATTGACCCACCTTAGAAGGCTTATGACATTTCTTTATCTACAAGCTTCCATTTTTTTAACAAGAGAAAATAAATGGATTACCCAATTAAAACTTTGACTATATCCAACCCCATATTGCCTCTTGGACCATCCACCAAAACCTTATGATGGAGAATAGGATCATCATTTCTTGAAATATGATCATCTAATAAATTAAGCCTCCAATATTCCCAAGGTGTGTTCACGAACTCACATCCTCCATATGTGACTTGGAATTCAGGGAAGGTGCTTGCAGTGACAAGGGACCTTCACCAAAGCTAAGTTGGGATGATCATTTTCTCTAAAGGAATTTCTTGAGCCTCACTAGAAATCAAAGTCCCATTCACCTTCATTCAAATTGGTAATTTCTCAGGCCCTACCTCCAACTTGACATCCTTGTATCCTTATCTTAAGACCCTACTCGGTGAAACCTTCAAATCTACCTTAAGAAGAAAAAATAAATAAGGCTTATACATTCATGGAAACTCATCCTTCTTTAGGTTTGTAAGCTTTGGATCTCTTTCTCATGGCCATATATTTCCTAGTATAGTTATAGAAGAAGTGATTTCCAGTGATACAATATTGGCAATGAAAGGGTATGTTTTGATAGTATATCATTTTAAGCCATACTTGATATGCCCACTCAATATTGATTTGTTATAGAATACCACCTAATAAGGAAGTCAAAACTAATAAACAAGGGATACCCTTCCTATGTAAAGTGTTTGTAGACAAGCCCTTGAAGAATCTGATCCTATCTCCAATAAATCTTAGATTTTTTTGGTTACATAGATAAAGGATCAAACCAACAAAGTGAACCCACAATATTAACTTCTCCTTCACTGCCTTATTTGAACTAAAAGAATCAAACCAGGGCATTAAATCCAAACTTACGGATATCTCCACAGGCCTCTAGAGAAACCCACTCCTTATCCATAGAGTTTTCAAATAGAAACATTTCGAACCACTACTAATTTTGGGAGCACTCCGACGATGTTTTTCAATATTGATGGTAAAATTCAATTGCGATGTTTGATTATTTTTAGAAACTACTCATTGAGTTTACCCTTTTGTCTTCTTCTTGTGTGTCAATAAATGTGAGAATTCTAAAATCTTTCTCATAATATCAAAATTCTGATGTAAATTCACCAGAATTTCGATGTATTGTTCATTTGAGCAAATGATCGTTAATTATGTTTAAACATTGAATAAATTTGAATATGTCAATGCTCATTGGTATCATGAGGATTATGTCAATTACAAATATTAGACCCTAATAGATGTCACGATAATTATGTAATATAGATGATATCAATAATATGTTTTTATCATTTTTGTGATGCGTATACCGACTTTTTTCTATCTCATTACAAAATCCATTTCTTTATCTACAGACTTTGGATTCTCTACATAATCCAAACTCTATTGAGGTAAACAAATTTTGAATTCTATGTGTGAAATTGTTTGAATATATTCTTATGTTGTGTTGATATTCCTTCAAAGGATTTTATTGTAATAGATAAGTACAATGCCTAATTTTGATTGGTCAAAAATTTCAAAACCTTTTCTAGGTTAAAGGAGGCATATGGTAACGATAAATATTATTTCCCTTGCAATTAATGAAGGAATAAAAACATAGATAATTACAAATGGGTGAACTATAAAACATTTTTGTGAGTTTGGGCACTTTGAAGGGGGTAAAAGTCATCACCCATTGGTAAGTTATTCATTATATGTTGTTATTATCATACTAAAATTTCTAACATTTTATATTTTATTTATACAATAAATTTATTTGATTGTTTGTAATTACAAAGACAAAGCATCCTAGTATTGAAATGCCTAAGGATGTGCCAAATTGTAGTAGAAATATTGGTTCACAAGCTAGTGGAGATGGACTAGATGGAGATGAAGTTAATCCTATGGAAGAAAATTATATATATATAATTGAGAATGATGAGATTTATAGATTGATCCACAACACCTTTCCTCTAATGTATAAGAAATTTAATGATATTCTTGATGTACCTTCAATTGATAAGAAAAACAAACCTATATATGAAGGCTCAAGGACAAATATTTTCTCTACTATATTGTTGGTGGTGAAAGTATTGAATGGTTTGTCAAACACTTGTCTCAAACAAATCCTAAAGTAAGCAATATAATTATTCATACATGAATATTGTTTATTGTTCTATTTTTAATTTTAATTATGTAAATGATGCAACATTTTTTGTTGTTGCAAAGCTCACACCCAAGGAGTTTCGAACCAATGATCTTACGTAAGGAATGGGTTAACAATACACTCATTCACTCTATATTCTACACCCAATGGGAATAAATGATGCAACATTAGTGACTAATCATTGCAATAATTTATTTTTCATGTTGTATATTGTTATGTGATTTTCTCTTACCGGTATCAAATAATTTACCTTGCACATACTGAGAATTTTTTGTCATTATGAAATACATAGGAATGAAGTATCAAGTTATTGATGCATGTCATGATTATGATATTATATATAATGGACTACAAGAAACAAATATGGAATTCCTTCAATGTGGAATTAGTATGTATCAAACCAATCAAATAACAAATAAGGTGCCGCTATATTCCCCTAATTCCATATTTCAAATTATGTTAAGGTGTATAAACATAACACATTTTACAGATTACCGTGTGTGGAATATAACTAAAGATGATGTTTTGTGAATTCTTGTAGATAGTTCTACATTTAGGACATCACATAAATATGTCCAATTTTTGAAGTAGAACCTCGTATTGTTAGGTTTTATTTGGCAGCTGATGACGTTAATGCATTTGGAGAGATCATGTATGTTTACATAGTGTAGCTTATTTTCATTTTAAACAATAACCTTCCTCATATGTCAATATGGAGGGAGCACACAATGTTGGCAATGATTGTCCCAGGCATTTGTTTACTGCAATGTTTTCAATATAACCCTTCATTTGCCTTGTTTGTTACATAATTTATTATATGTAGAAGGTAATAAATATATGTATTTTCAAATTACATGTAATATACCTAGGGAGAAAAATACGGGGCACCTAGGGAGGTATCCAAGGGGATAATGTATGTGATGTGTCCATAATCATGGAATACGTCCACTATGAAGTTAAACAAAATAATATAATAATAAGGGTAGTTGACATAGACCCTATAAATACTCATGACAAAGTATAAATACAACTGAGTATTATTGTATAAGATATGTTGGATGTTATTGTACTAAAGAAAATATAGTTTATGGGGAGATTCTTTGCATTAGGAGTTTTTAATGGTTTTAAACTAACCTAAGGGTCCTTATTTACATTCTTGTGTGGATGTATTTGTGTTATTGTTTAATTTTAAAGTTTCTATCTTGTTTGTGATTCAGTTTATTGGGTTAAGGATCACTACAAGTGGTATCAAATCTCTTTCTTGGGCATGAAGTGGAAGTTTCTTTTATTAATTTTGCAACTTTTTGAAGGAAAAAGTGAAAAACTATATTTAGATCAATTTTGAATTTTTTTTTTGTAGAATTTGAAAAAAACAGTTGTGGATATAAGTTTCTTTCAAAAAGTCACTCAAGTTATGATTAAAAAAAAACATCCAAAAATCATAGTCCAAAAGTGTAGTTATCTCTTATTTAAAATCAATTGTTTGTTTGTTAGTTTTCTTTCCCTAGTAATGGCCATGTGGATTCTAGAGTTGATATCTTTTGATAGAGTACCCATATTTATGTCAAACTAGTGCTAGTAGATGTATACTAACCATGTAATTTCATAATTTTGGTTGTAATAGAGATTCCAAGCAATATTGAGGGAGTTATAATCATGTTAAATTTTCCATCTCAAAACCCAAGTCACAAAGGAACTACATTGAAAATTAAGTTATTCCTTTGCAATCCTAGTTTTGCTTCTAGGTTTCTTCCAACAAAAATGTATTTTACAACAAAAGCTAATTGTAATAGTATTAAAGAATATATATATTGGTGGGATACCAAATGTCCCTCTTATTAGAGACACACATTTAACTATAATATAAAAGAGGATGCTTCCATACGGTGGAAGTCAATTGACCCTAAGGAGATATTTGAGACTTCTGAATAAATAATATAAAAAAGTTATTTTAGATAGGTGGTCTGATAATATGAACAAGGATCAACAAATCACTAAAGGTTTAATTATGTGCACAAAGTTATTGTTAAAAGTTTATGGATATTTTTAGCAAGAAAAAGTTATTATTTCTATAAACCCTTGTAGAAAGCATAATTTCATAAATGTTAACTTGGCGAAAAGGTTGTAAGTATCCACAAAGAACATGCAAAGGACATAGGTTAAGAGTGAGAATGATCAGCTTTTTAAAGATCTAAAAATTACTATGAATAAACATGTGTTGCATTCATATTTTATGTTATAGATATGGATGATGTGGATATTGTTTTGGGATGTACTTGGATGGAATTAGCTAGTACAATTAATATCAATATGTAAAATAAGTTTTTGAATCTTTGGAATAAGAATAATAAATTCACATTGCAGGATATTTCTCTTAATAAACAACAAGGGCCCAAGGGGGCACACAAAGAATTTTTTTGTAGGAAAAATAGTTGATGTACCTACAGACATGACAAAAGAAGAATATGAGGCTGGAATCAAAATATGAGGCTGCATAAGCACATGAATAAAATCCCAAGGAATGGCATAACTACGATGAATAATCTGATGAGTTACATGCCTCAAAAGAACCACATGTTGAAGAGTCAAATACCAAATAACTAATGGCTAAGGTTGTTGTATATCGCCACCCACACCACTGGCATAAACAATAATCATTAAGGAAAGGTCGGGAGCGCCAAAAGACTTAATATGGACAACATGCATGGAAAAATAAAAGTAGAACATTATCAATATGGAACAAAAGGATCAACTAGAGTCAAGATTAAAGTGGTAATGAAGTATTCAAACCCCATGTCCATGTTTCACTGGGATGAATTGATGCTTTTGTTTGGTACTAGTTAACTACATTGCTTAGTATATCCATGTTTCAAGGATGTAATATGCAAATGGAGATGGAATGCAGTGCATCTAGGGAGGATAATATGGGGTACCTAGGAAGGTATCCAAGGATATAATGTATATAATGGTTCCATAATAATGGAATATGGCCACTACATAGTTAAAATAAATAATATAATAATAAAGGGTAGTCAGCATAGATTTCCACGAATACTCATGAGAAAGTATAAATACACATGAGTATCATTGTATTGTAGCAAGTATGGTTTTTGTAGTGATTCCTTCAATAAGGAGTTAGGGAATTTTAATTTGTCACATCAACCAATGCTTCTTTAACATATGCAAATATTAGTCCTTCAACTAGTTCTTAATCAATTCTCATGAGACTCAACAACACATTCTCCTGTAATAAACTTACCCATAGCGAGATTTGTCCTTGTAAGTGGGAATTTTGTGAAGGGATATGTTGTTTTCAAAAGGAAATTTGAGATCTTATCAACTCTTCGTTTTTTAATGGGTATGCCTTAGAGAATTCTACACCGGTCCCTATTTCATCATTTCGTTTTTGAGGCACCATATATCCGTACATTGTTTCATGATCACAGTCATTGAATTCATTTGATTGTGCAATGGAAACTTGTTCATTCTCTTGTTTAGTCATTTCACTTCCATCTTCTTGAGAATCATTTCATTCTTTTATCCTCCACATTTTTGTAAACCCTTATGCAATTTTTTGCAATATTCCCAAAACAATGACAATTATAGCATTGAATTTTAAAAATACACCATACCTCAGTTTTTTTCTTTAATATTTATGCCATGAGCTCTGCAATGGATATCCTTATGAACAAAAGAATTACATGAGAAACATTAACCATTGAAAGGTGTTTCATACCTGGATACATAATTCCACTTTGAAGGTGCATTATTTTTGAAGTTGTACTGAACTAAAGGATATGTCCTTATGAAGTTCCTTCCATTTGTAGACTCGTAACTTTGTCTTCTTACTTTATTTTATCTATGTGTAGAAGAAGGGCCCACGTCATTGACGTGGTTAGAGTTTTATTCAATTTTTGGATATTTGGAAGTCTTACTGATATCAAATCCAATAACATAATTGTCAAATACATACTTCTTCCTTCTAAGAATATCATTCAATACTTCGATGCTTTTAATGCACTTTTCATTGAACGTTTGTTGTTTGATCATCTTTTCAATTTCTTCTTTTAGATTGGCATTTTAAGTTTCCAACCTTTCAGTTTATTCTTCCTTCTTTCTAAGGAGTACCTTTTGTTCTTCGATAACTTTTCCATATTCACCACAAATATCATTTAACTCTCTTCCTAAATTTTTATTGTCTCCTTGGTCCTTTTCTAGTTGTTCTATTAACAATTGATTCTCCTTCCTAGTTCTACAATTTTTTCTTTTAGGGTGTCAATCTCGTTTTCTTGATCATTACAAGGATTCTCCTTCTCTTGATTGGTTTCTTCTCCTTCCTTCATTTTCTTGTTCAAGCGATTAGTTTTCTTGTCTTGTTTTTTAACAATCTTTCATAAATCATTGATTTCTTCAAGAGACACTTCTAATTCTAATTCTATATCGATCACTTATTCTTCTTCTTCTTCTTCATTACTTTCTTCTATTATGTTCTCCTTGGATTCAAAGTGACTTTTATCTTCTAAGGCTAGAAATATAATATTGTTTCTTCCATGATCTATACTTGCATCTTCTTCATTGTCTTTTGAGTATTCCTCTCTTGTTTTGGTGTATAAACTATTCTTTTTGTATTATTCCTCCTTATAGTAGTCATTTCTTTGTTTATTCTCAAAATTTTTGTTTTCCCCAAAAGAAAAATTAGCTGCAAAATGACCAATCTTTCCACAGATAAAACATTTCATAGGTAGTTTTCCTTTATACTTACTTATTCCTCTTTTTAGCTTTCCCACTATTTGGTCCATTTATTCGTTGATTTTTTCACTTGAGTGTGAATACGAGCAAGGAGAGAAATTATTCTTGTTGGCCGCTTTAAATGTAGCTTCCTTAGGATTTGAATAATCAATTCTCATTTCTTAAGCTGTGAGAATTCCATGCAACTTTCCCATTGTCATTTTGTTCAAATTCCTCATTTATTCTATGGCACATACTTTGGGATCGAATCTTATTGGTAAGGTCCTTATCAAATTTTGGACTATCAACTTTTCTTCAATATCTTCACCAATTCCTTTGATTGTATTCACCACTTCATTAATCCTTTGAAAATATGTTGCTATTATTTCCTCTTCCATCATTCGTAAGGCTTCAAATTTGCTTCTAAATGTTTGCAATTTTGATCGTATTTTGCATCTCCCTGATACTTTTTTCTTACTTTCTCCCACATTTCTTTTGTTGTTTCATAGTGCATTACTTTTATAAATTCTATCTTTGCTAGACCACTTAACATTACATTCATTTCCTTGGTGTTTTTCTCACTTTATTTCTTTCCTACTTGATATTATGGTTCTTTGTAACCATTCACCACACTTTGCACACATCAAATCCTAATGGGCCCATCATATAGGTCTTCATTTTTTTCCCTAAAAATTATAATTGGTTCCATCAAACAATGGTACATTAGAAAGTCCTTCGTGAGAAGCCATATGTGTGTTCTTAGGATCTCCTTCAAGTTGGTTAGACTTGTATGAAGGGCTAGCTCTGATACCAATTATTGGAACACACAAGGATACTGAGAGAGGGGGGATGAATCAATATCTACACACTTTTCAAGTTTTACTGCATTAAACATATATAGTTATGTTATCAACATTAACCAAGTACAAAATAAATCAAAAGTAAAGGTTTACACAAGATATGTATGAAAACTCAATATATTATACTAATAATAATATATTCTTTTACATCATTATTTTGGAGACACCAATCTCCAAAATTATCTAACACCAAATGGAAGGAGGATCTAACCCCCTTGACTTTTATCAACACCAACTGATGGGATGCTCTAAGACCCTTTTTCCCCATCTATGAATGGAAGGGATCCAACCTCCACTCTCTTTGTTAGCTACAACTGATAGGAATATTTAACTCCCTTGGTTTTCCAACTACTACTGGAAGGGCTCCAACCCTCACTCTCTTTGTCAGCTACAAATGACAGGAAGCTTCAACTCCCTTGGTTTTCTAGCTACTACTAGAAGAAGGATTCAACCCTCAAAATAGAAGATCCAACTTGTGTCAAATTTTTTGGCTTCAACAATCTTCATATTTGTCTCCAACTTAGTCCATCATCATCCTAATTATGTTCTAAACTGGGAACTATCTTGTTTTAGTATTTTCTTAATTATGTTGTTCAAGAAAATTCAAGTTTGTTTTTCAACTCACTGTTGTTCCAAATTATTTTCCTTATACACAACTTTACTTAGATCTAACATCAATCAAATCCACTCAAATCAAGTCTTCTCCAAAAGATATAATGCTTCCATAAGGTTCTTCACAATGGTTATTAGTTTTGTTCGTCAAATAGTTATCCAAATCTTAATCATCCATGCTTTGTTCGGTAGATTTATGCTTCTTTAATTTTATATAGATTAACACATTTCAATTCTACTCCAATACTTATTAAAGTATGTTGCCACTGATGATGCACTCTTGCTCAAGCTATTCCATCCTAGTCACTAATTATCAATCTTCCAAAATTGCCATTGCCTTGCTATTTACTCACACATATTTAAAGGTCACCTCATTGTTTCATTCCTGTGAATTGTTGTGTCTTATTTGAACCTTGTATTAAGTGCAAATTAATATTAGGAATACCACATATTTACACAATTATTCTGCAAATTGCAGAGAACATGCAATACCTAGATCACACTTCCTCAATCTCTGTGTTGATGCTCAACAATGGAAAAAATACTACATGGATGTGATTTAATGACCAAGAACACTGTGTGGACACCCTTAGTCAATCACACACTCTTCCAAAACCTAAAACACTTCTCATTCCTTTTATCCAACATGATCTCATCAAGATCATCAAAATAAGATCGTCATGCTCACCGCGAAAACTAGGAGAAACACACCAATATCACTAAGGGGAACTTGCCATCGTCATTAAGAAGAAACTTTATTTAAGTCTGTATTTTTCAAATTCTGAGCATACACACCATTTCAAATCCTAACGATATACCTCTTCCTCACATTCTTTCTGATCAACGAGTATTTCATCCCCCAAATCCACACCCAATATTGAAATCAATTGATTGTTGGAATATTCAACAATACTGAGAGGGGGGTGTATTAGTATTGGGAAATTTTTACCACTTTTAACATGTAACATTAACCATTGAAAATATCATTCACCATCACATAATTATCATACTTATTATAATTATCATAATGATCATAATGATCATAATTATCATATTTAACATGGAAACCCAAATGGGAGAAAACCACAAAATATGTTGCTTATAATATAAATATTACATTCAACATGTTTACCAGCACCAACTGGAAGGAATATCCAACTCTCTAATTTTCTAGCACCATCTAGAAGGAGTATTGAACCACCTAAGGTCATAGGATCCAACCTGTAGAGAGGAATCCAATCCTTAGTGAGCACCAACTCACAATTATCAGGAACCAACCTGAAGGAGACTACAATATCCTATCCTTACCCCGTTCTCCTTGCTTAATACAAATATAAGAAACAATATGCAATGATCACGGTATCACTGTATCTAACAACCCGTACATGTATATTTGTCCCTGTAAATGTACCATTGTCCTTATTCCTATATCACTGTCCTTGTTTCTATAACATTGTCCCTGTTTATATCACTACATCAAGATATGCATACCTCAAGTTAAATTACCAATAATACCTAGAAACAATCATCAAAATATTTCATTTACATGTTCAATCATTTATATCAAATCAAGCCATACATAATACCATGATCTATCCAACTATAACCATCAAGACATATGCCAAGATAACCATCATCATAGACTCTATACCATATCCAATGACTTCAAAGATATATTTCAAGATAAATGCTCACATACCAATATCAAAGATGAGCTCTATCCATGAAATACATGTGCCATCACAAGATAAACCCACAAGCATAAATCATACCTTTGATAGGATTACAATATGAAGAGACATTATAGAAACCAAAAGAGAATCTAGATAGATTCATCACATATCCCTTGAAACCAGATTTACATTGAGCCAATAATTTTTTAATTCTGATACCGTATGATAAATTTATACCATTTTTCGTGAATCTCCTCAATCCTCAAAGATGCCCAGAAAATTGCTCCTAAAAAAGTTTCACTTTTTTTCTCCAAATATGCGCAATAGAAAGAGAGACTTGACTGATGATAAAATTAAATATTTTCCCTCTATTTATACACTTCATAATGATCTAGTATATTATTTTAGTGTCTCCTTAAACTCATCCTTAATTTGTGGATCTCTGTATTTTAAGGGGTATTAAAGGATTAGTACCCTACCTCAAGAGTCCATCATGACACTTCATGCCAAAACTTCAATATCACTCCATATATTATCCAAAGGGGGCCCTAGGGATCGACCACGTCATCATACTTGGTAGATATGACATTATTTCCTGAGGGGATCCTTGCCACTTCAAGTGGTCTAATATGCCAAAGTACCACAATGTTGGCCTCCAAATATGTCATATTTTCCAATATTAAAAGTCTCCATTCATAAGCCATATTCCTTCATTTTTCATACATTCCAGCACCATTATCACATCATTTACCATTAAATACATATATTCTACCTTGTGGTTAATTATTATGATTTTATTATATTTTTAATGATTAAAGATGTTTTATTACGATTTTATTGATGGAGGTTTAATAATATATTTATATGATCCATCAACATATTATTATGCTAGCACATTCAACCTTCTTGTGCTGAGCTGGAAATCAAAATCATATTTCTTAGGATTCCTGCACCAGATTTTTGGATTCCTACACTATAATTTGGGATTCATGCACTAGAATTCAGGATTGCTACACCATATTTTTCAGATTCTTGCACTCGAATCCAAATTTTTAGGAAATCGAATTTCCAAATGTCATATAGCTTGGCTATGATAGTGGATTTTGTTTGGAGATTGTTTCTCACCTCTCATGTATAAATAGAGGTTGAAGAAGGAACCCTAGAAAAAAAAAATAGAATAGGAAGCTGAATTATTTTGTGACTTAGAATTGAAATGGAATGAGACTTGAAGCATTTTTTATTTGCTGCAAATACACATAGTTTGAGTTCTTTTATCCAGTCATGGATCATATCAAGAGGGCCCCTTGATCTAAAAATGTTCTGGTTGTACATATTTGTTCATACTAACATAGGAATGCTCATTTTTATTTTTATTTAGATTTTGTAATTGTAAGCTTATGACTCTTTTTGTAGTTGTTGATCCATTTTGCATATTTAATCGATCCCTGATTCGTTGCGCCCATGGTCATTCCAACACTTCATACTCTAGAATTTCTGTCTCTACATTCTTGTATTGCGCGTTCCTGTACTGCACTGTATTTTGGCACTGTGTGTTCTTGCACTGTGTTTTTCATCTCTGTCATCATTCCTGCATTGTATTATTGCGTTGTAACTCATTCCCGCAATGCAATATGTTAGTGTACTGCGCGTACTTTCACTGCGTATTCTAGCACCGCCCATTCCAACACTGTCATTATGGCACTCACGCATAATGTGTGAGTTATTTTAATATTCTTGCATATACATAATTTTGTCCATTTTATACATGATCTTGTGTAAATATACTCTATTGGTCACATTATTCACAGTTAAGTTGTTTATAATAGTTACTTTGTTTAAAAAATAGCTATGTTATTATTTTATTGTTAATAGTGTTGTTCATTGTTTAAATTAGTATTTGTTTGCTAATATGTTACTTTAATTATTATTGTAGCTTATATGTGTATATATTATAGATATTTTAAAATATAGTTATCATATTTTGTTTGTTTGCTATTTTGTGAGTTTTGTAAATAGATGCCATTATTATTATGAAATATAAGTATTCATATTTTCTATTGTTTCATATGTAGCGTTAAATGTAGAACAAAACTAATTTCATATTAACATGTCATTGCTCTTAAATTCTTTCACTTCCATTTCATCACCTCTCTTTCATTTTTATTATGTCACTCCTTGGGTGTATCTTTTTGAGGACAATTCATTTGCATAGTTTAAATTTAGATTTAATTTCATGTTTGTTAAATAGTTTTTATTCTTTTATCTAGTTAGTTTTAATTCAATCTTCATGTAGATGTGAAGCTGGAATAACTCAGTTGGTTGGAGCGTTTGGCTGTTAACCAAAAGGTCGGAGGTTCAAGCCCTCCTTCTAGTGTATAAAACATACAAATCTGTACACATAAACATAATACTTTTCCAAATACTTTTTTTCTTTTATCCGCAAGATGTAGAGCAGTTGGTGGCAGGAGCTAAAGACACTCCTAAGCTGAATGGTCACTGGTTCGAAACCCCGCAGATACAAAAAATACAACCATGTTAAGGGTTGGTGCGGTTCAGGCAAGGTGCGATCCCTGGGTTATTTTTACAGCTTAGATACCCATGGTTTGTGGTTTCTTATCCAAAGGAAAACCATGCAAGTCAAGGGTACCCCGAGCAAAAAACAAAACAGTCTTCATGCAGTTTCTTTTATTTTTTTGCTTAATTTCATTTATGTACTTTGGATTCCTGCACTTTAATTTTTCATAGATTCAATCACCATAGGAAGATTAAAACCCAAACTCGTGAGATATGGGTTCCTCATAATGGGTTTCGACCTAAGGTGTTAGATTATTTCCATTTATTTGAGTTTTGCTTATTTAATTTATTGCATTGAAGTGTGTTTGTAAGAATTTATATTAGTCTATTAGATTAGGCTAGGTTAGGCTCTATTATTGCACATACTGTGTTTGCACCTTTAAATCTACGATTCTCTAGATGACAGTTTAATATTGGGAATTAATTGACATATAATTTCACCAACACACAACTTTCTAGGTCATGTGGACCAAGCATTATTATTTTGGGGGTACTTCAAGCTTCACACCAACTTGCTTCAGACCAACTTTGGGGACTCTTTAGGGCCTTCTCCACCATGGGTCATGTAACCCCAAATCATGGGTAAGTGGACCAAACATCATTTTTTATGGGTTTCTTCACCTGTTATTTAAAAAATTCTTATGGACAACCTTAGAGACTTATTTAGGGTTTTGATCCAATATATGTGTACATCACAAAGTGTCTTCCCATGAGAGCCATGCGTAACCGCTATGCCATAAGGGGACCTATTTGGAGGAAATATACATACATAGTTTGACATCAATGACAACTTTGTTCAACAATATCCCCCTTTGTCATTTATGGAAACCATCATATGCCCCTTGGGACCATGCTCCCCCTGCCTTCATGCTTCTTATATTTCTCTCCCCCTTTGACATGAATGGAAAAGAGTAACTCCCTCTGACAATATATATCCCCTTTGATAATGTTTAATCAATTTGGAGAAGGTATTTCCCCCAATCCATGTCGAAGATACTCAAATGCCTCTCCTAGGAGAGGATTTGTAAAGATGTATGCAATTTGTTTCTTTGTCCCAATATACACCATCTTGATCTTATTTTCTGCAACCTATTCGTGCAGAAAGTGATACTTGACAGGAATGTATTTTCTCTTGCAATGCAGAAATGGATTCTTTGAAATACTTATAGCACTTGTGTTGTCACATAATATCGAAATAGGCTCATCATATGTTACTTAAATGACTTCCGGAGTTTTCTTCATCAAGATAATTTGAGTACAACATGACATCACTGCAATATATTATGCTTTTGTTGTGGATAAAGATACCAAAGATTGCTTCTTACTTAACCAAGACACTAAACAATCACCTAAGAAGAAAGTTGCTCCACTTGTGCTTCTTCTTCCATCAATGCTTCCTGCCCAATATGAATATATGTAGGAAACCAATATCAACTTGTTTCCTTTTGGATATCATAGTCCAAAGTCTTTTGTTCCTTGAAGATATCTGAAGATCCTTTTCACTGGTAAAATATGTGTTTTTCTTGGAGCTACTTGAAATGTTGCAACTTGTCCAAATTCTTGCATAACATCTGGTCTTGAAGTTATCACGTAAAGAAGACTATCGATCATCAATATGTAACACCTTTTATCCACTTACTTAGATTCATCATTTTTGCTTAACTTGCATCCGGTAACCATAGGAATACTTACAGTTTTGGAGTCTTCCATTCTGAATTTCTTCAACATTTCCTTGATGTCCTTGGTTTGGGAAATGAAAATACCATAATCTAGTTGATATATTTGTAGTTCTAATAATAAAGTTAAGTTCCAAGTAAGGAAACTTCAAATTCACTTTGTATATCCTTGGAAAACTTATGACTCATCTCTTCATCGTCACTTCCAAAGATGATGTCATCAACATATACTTCAATAATTATCATACTATATTGATCCATCTTTATGTAGAGATTATTATCTATATTTTCCCTCTTGAATCCTTGTTTTTGTAAGTATATGTCCATTATTGAGTACCAATCTCAAGGATCTTGCTTGAGTCCATACAGATATTTCTTTAACCTACATACATAGTCTTCATTTTTTGTTAGTAGGAACCCCTTTGGTTGTTCAATGTAGACTTCTTATTTTAACTCTACATTTAGAAAATATGACTTTACATCCATCTGATATATTTTAATTCTTTTATTGCAGCATAAGCCAAGATAATCCTGTTTACTTCCATTCTAGCCATGGGAGAAAATGTTTCATCGGAATCAATTCCTTCTAGTTGGGCATATCCTTAGCACACTAGTCTTGCTTTGTTTCTCGTTACATGTCCTTCTTCATTAGTCTTGTTTCTAAAAACCCATTTTGTACCAATCACATTTTTATTCTTTGGTCTTGGCACCAATTCCCATGTTTCATTATTCTATATTTGATCTAGTTCTTATTCCATAGCCTTGATCCAACGTTCATCATTTCTGGCTTCTTCAAAGCTACTTTTTCAATTGTGGATAGCAATGACAAGTTCTCTTGTTCTAACCTCTAAAATTTTCTTCTACTTCTGATTTCTATTCCAACACTCTTTTCCCCAATGATTAGTTTTGGGGGATGATTCTTCTTAATGCGGTGATTTTGTGTCTTAAAAGGTGTTTGAACATTTTGCTAAGTCTTGGAGGGATTCTAATGATTCTGTTGATTGTTGTCTTCTTGTTCTTTATCTATCCGATCTTCTTCTTATTGATTTTCTTCGTCTTCCTTTGCTTCAAATTTTGGTTCTTCAATTTCAAATTTGTCAATGATGTTTGAATCTCTACTTTCCTTCTCTGTCTTTGCCAAGATAATTTCATCAAATTTCAAATTTATGCTTTCCACTATCTTGTTGAGTCTTAGATTATAGCACTTGTATGCTTTACTTTTGCGAGAGTACCCAACAAATATTCCTTCATCTACCCGAGAATCAAATTTTCCAATTTTCTTATCATCCCTTTTTATGTAGCATTTGCTTCCAAACACCTTGAAATGTTTGGCATTGGATCGTCTTCCTTTCCATATTCCATATGGTGTTTGATCACTATTACTTCTAAGCAATTCTTTGTTCAATATTTGAATGGTTGTATGTATTTCTTGTTACCAAAATACTTCATCTATCTTGGATTCATTCATCATCGTTCTTTCCATTTCTTGTACAGTCCTATTTTTCCTTTCAACAACTTCATTTTAATGAGGAGTTCCAGTTGCTAAAAATTCTCTTTTTATTCCATGTTCTTCACAAAAATCCCATAATCATTTGAGGAAAACTCACCGCCATTGTCTGATCTTAAGGTCTTGATTTTCAAATTAGTTTCATTTTCAACCATTTCCTTGAATATCCTAAAACAATTGAATGCTTCTGTTTTCTTGTTGAGAAAACACACCCATGTCATTCTTGTATTGTCATCAATGAGCAACGTGAATTATTTCTCATCATTCAGTCCTTTTTTCCTTGTTGGCCCACATAGATCAATATGAACAATTTGCAATGGATTTGTAGTGGGATATTTCTTTGTTTGTTTCCCATGTTGAAAATGCTTGTACAAAGTGTTAATTGGTTTTGTGATTTGTGGCATTTATTTTACAACCTCTTTTTGAGAATATTGTCAAAGTGTATATGATCCAATATCTCGTGCCAAATCCTAATTTTATATTCCTTACCCAAACAATAATTTTCCTTTCCAATTTCATTCAATATGTATATGTTGTTTGGAGTTCTGGTTGTTGTTTCTGCAAGTCTACTTGATCCTATTATCCTGATTTCACATTATTTTGAAGTGAATAGGAGTATGTGTCCATAATCACAGATCTAACCGACACTCAACAGATTATGCTTCATGTTTTCAACAAGTATAAAATTTTATACCAAAGCATCTTTGTTTCCAATACTAACTGTACATTTCCCCACAATTTTAGCTGAGTTGTTATTGCCGAATGTTACAGATCCCTCATTTTCTTTCCTTAATGACATAATTTTTTTTGTCACCTGTCATATGCTTTGAATATCCACTATCAATACACCATTGAATTATACTACTCTGATATTGTAAGGAAAGTCCACATTCATCAATTTGTAACTCTTTTTGCTTCTTCACCCAAGTTCACTTTTGTTCTGGAAACTTCCTAGTTTCCTTTGATGGCACTGTCATTCCACTTCTGCAATTTTTGGTTGTGTCCAAAGATGCTACATTTGTAACATTCAATTTCATAATTCAGAGCTCCAAATTTGTTATAACTTCTATCAAATTCCTTATGAAGTTTCTCATCATGTTTCCTTAAGTTTTCATAGTCATTCCTATTCCATGTGGTTCTACCCCTTACATGGGCTCTACAATTTATTACCTTATTCCCAAAATTATTGCAAGAATAACATATGCCAAAGAAAATATTTTGCTACCTGGATGTAGAAGGTATTCTAGTTGGTGTAGATATTCTGAAGTTAGAATATTGAAACTTCATTATTTCTGGTGGTTGCTTCCATGCATGATGTTCTTAAGGAATCCTTTTTGTCACTTCTTTCCAAGTCTCAGAACCTTGTACAACATTTGCATAAATTATTTATATTTATTTACCTTTATTCATCATAGAGTTTGAACCCTCATCATCTTGTTTGTATCCAAGACCAGATTTATCATATAATGGCCTTTGGCAGCTGATGATTTCATCCAATATTTTGGTGTTATTAATAGTTTTGTTGAATGTCCTTCTTTTGTGATTCCTTCCTAAGAGAGACTATTTCTGCTTCCAACTCTTCCTGTATATTTTCCTTTTCTTCCATTATTCTTCTAAGTGTTTCTTCAATTACCTTTTCTTCTTCCAACTGAATTTTTAGATCTATGAAGATCTTCTTTGTCTCTTTAGGATTGATTCCAGAGCTTTCCTTCAATTCACTCAATTCCTTTTTGAGTAACTTGTTTTTCTTCCTTTCTTTCTTTAGTTCACTTAGGAACTGATCAATTCTACCTCAATATCTACTTCTCCATCCACATAGTCTTCCTCATCATCATTAACATTTTCTTATAAAGCCATAAAGAGCACTTTTCCCAAGTTATCATCACTATCATCCTCTTCATCGGATGAGGAACTATCCTCCTTAGAATAGAGACTCTTCCTTTTTCAATATTTGTTGTTCCTTTTTATATATTCCTTTTCATTTTTTTCATCACTATCTAACCTTTTTTCATAAGGACACTTCAAAGCAAAACGTCTAATTTTACCACAATTAAAACATTTGAAAGGAGGCTTACCTTTGTACTTGTCAATTCCTCGCTTTAACTTTATCACAAAAATTGCCAATTCTTCATCATTTGAGTCATCACTGCAACTGGAACATTAACATGACTTTGATTTTTGCTTGTTATTGCTTGTCTTCTTGAATGTTGCTTCCCTTCTAGTAAGATTTTATTGTTCTATTCTCAATTCGTATGATGTAAGAATTCCATGTAATTCATTCACACTTAAAGTATATATATCTTCTCTTTATTCTAGGGATGAGATCTTAGAGTCAAACCTCATTTGAAGAGATCCAAGAATATTTTGGACTATCACTAAATTTTCAATCTTTTCTCCTAGACCCCTCATGGTGCTCACAATTTCATCTACTCGAAGAAAATAAGCTGCAATGTCTTCATCTTCTTTAATTTTTAGGTGTTCAAATTGTCTTCGATAATTTTGAATCTTGGAATCTTTGAATTTGGAATTTCCTTCGTACACATTTTTTAGCTTGTCCCAGATTTATTTTTTAGAGGTATGATGCATAACCTTGAAAAATCATGAACCTGCTAAGCCTCCCAAAATAACACTCATAGCCCTAGAATTGCATTCAAAATGTTTTATTTTAGTAGTACTTGCATACATATCCATATCTAGTGGAGTGTATCCATCTACTACAGCTTGTCAAACATCAAGTCCTGGTGTCTGCAAGAATAACTTCATCCTTATGCTACAAAAGCATAATTCAACTCATCAAATAGTGGTGATCCAAGATTAGAATATTTTGCATACCTCTCCATGATGATCTACCTTCCAGTGGTTAAACTGTCTTGAAGGAACCTACTTTGATATCAATTGTTGGAATATTCAGCAATACTGAGAGGGGGGTAAATCAATATTGGTCACTTTTTACCACTTTTAACATGTAACATTAACCATTAACAATATCATTCACACTCACATAAAAATCATACTTAGTGCACAAGAGATTTAACGTGGAAACATAAATGGGATAAAACCACAAAATATGTTGTTTATAGTATAAATATTACATTCAACGTGTTTACCAAAACCAAATAGAAGGAAGCTCAACCTCCCTAATTTTTTAGCACCAACTAGAAGGAATATCCAACCCCCTAGTTTACCAGCTCCAACGGAAAGGAGGATACAACCCCCTAAGGTCAGAGGCTCCAACATGTAGAGAGGAATCCAATCCTTAATGAGAACCAACTCATAATTCTCACGCACTAACCTAAAGGAGACTACAATCTCCTATCCTTTCCCTGTCCTACTGCCTTGGTATGAATAGAAGAATTAATATGCAATGATCACTATATCATTGTCTCTGACAACCTGTACATGTATCTTTGTCCCTATAATTGTATATTTGTCCTTGTACATGTATCATTGTCCTTGTTCTTGTATCACTATCCCTGTTTTTGTATCATTTTCCCTGTTTCTACCACTACATCAAGCTATGCATACCTCAAGTTCAATTCCCAATAATACCAATAAACACTAATCAAAATATTTCATTTCCATGTTCAATCATTTACATCAAACCAAACCATACATAATACCATGATCTATCCAACTATAACCATCATGATAGTCTCCATACCATGTTCAATGACTTCAAAGAGATATTCCAAGATATACGCTCACATACCAAGATCAAAGATGAGCTCTATGTTGAAATATTGTAACTTCAAAGGAAATTCCAAATGTATTTTATTGTTGTAACGCAAGGGAGATGTTATTATTCCTCTGATGGGGTGTTACTATTGTATTTGGTCATGATAGAGTCATGAGGTAAAGCCTCCACTTGTGTCGGGTCTTTAGTACCCTAATAAATAATATAAAATATTGTTTTTGAGTATTCCTAGGTAAACTCAGCCCAGATAGTTTATTGGGGTCGACTTGTCTAGTGAAAAAGTCAAGTTGAAACATGTGTATAAATAGAGGATTTGTGGTTCTTATTTGAACATAGACTCACTCACTTATGTAGCGCATAGGAGAGAGAGAGACATAACAAAAGGAGGATAAAACCTGTTTTTGGGTTTGTCTTTTATACATCTTATACAGAGGAATTTTTTGTTGGGTTTTCTTCCCCATGAGGGTTTCCCAAGATAAATCTTTGTATTCTTTTGTGTGGTTGTGCTTGTCTATATTTCAGTGATATTTTTGGTTATGGTTATGCTGTTATGATACTAAATGTTATAAGATCTGATATAACCACCAAAACTTAACATGGTATCTGATCCACCCTGAGAGAAGTCATTGTGTAGCTGAAACAGTGCTATAACTACATCTATTGAAGATTAGGGTTTCATGCTTGAAAACCCTAAAATACTAAAACTAGTAGTTTTGGTACATTCGGTATATCTCGCGATTGGAGAAGGATCAGGAGCCGAAACTTCACAATAGGAAGATAAATTCTTGATGTACCCTGTGTAAAATTTTCAGCCTCATATTCGCTATATTCTGGGAGATACGATCCCTCCAAGTTAGGGTTCCAGCCTCTCCCAAGATTCAGCCTTACACAAGTGACCTAGGGAGAATTACTATATCTCGGGCTACAAAGGTCCAAATAATATTTTTCAAGATGTTCTAGATAGGGCATGGACTGAAATTTCTATGGTAAAAATTTTAGACCCCGAAGGTGAAACAGTGACATGTGGAATTCTGTACAAGTGAGCTATTCTGAACAGTCCTAAAATAAGTCACCTTGGAAAACCGTGCATAAGTCCCAATTGGTGAAACCAATTCTGCTCTAACTTGCGGTGTTGGAAATATGACAGATAAGGATACATCACTATGAATTTTTAGACATAGAGGAATAGTAATTTTGGAGATATCGTGGAATCAACATCAGGAATTTATGTAGAAGAAACTGAAAAAAACTAGGGCATCAGATATTTTGCAGTTTTGATCACAGTTTTGGGAAAATGAGTATACTGCTCAAACCACCTTGAGGAGGTGCATATTTCTATCCAATCGGATATGAAATATACATCAATTGAAAATTAGGGTTTCTCTGTCAAACCCTAGGTCTACCAGAAGCATCATTCCAGAAAAGCTTTCAAGCAAGCATGAGATTGAAACAATCTCACTAGTCAAAGAAGAATCTCCTAATCTAGAAGGAGATGACAACACAAAAACAAATATAATTATTTGAATTTTCTTTCCTGTAAATGATGTGCATTATGCATGATATAACATTTGCATTAATGACAATAAACTACTAATATGCATGTGATGGGTAAGTAGACCATGATGCTATACAACTCTCCATTGCTACTTATCTAGAATGAAACCTCTTTGCTGACATATTGGATTAGTGCACAATCTCAATGATGCCATGGTAGAGATGGAAGGCATTTAGAAAGTTTCCGAGTGATATGGATGAATGTTGTATTGGCAAAAATAGTTGCACGATGCATACGAATTTGTCCTTATGCATATGTCCTATGAAATAGTTCTAACCATGCAACTAGTGCATTTGACTTGTAGGAAAGGTCATGTACAACCACCTACAAGAAAAGGAGGATGAGATTTGTTCTGAAGAACACATGATGACAATTCAAGATTCACTCCAATAAACATGAGCCTAAAGCTCCCAAGGCCAGAGATGCCATGACAGAAGAAAGAGCTTCAGAGAGTAGTAGATCCACCTCGAGATATGAAGACCACTTTGGGTACGAGAGATAACTCAAGATGAAGAAAAGTATGGCGAGAACTCCAAACGAAAGTAAGAGGCCTCAAACACACTCTAGTTGTGTAACACAGTTGGGTGACATCATTTATGCTAACCCTTCTGGATATGGAAGAAGCTATGATCAAAGAGTAACAGTTGATCCTGGGGAATGATGTCTATGATATGGTTCCAAGGCTTGAAGGGAAGTCCATAGTGTCTTCCATATGGATCTACAAGAACAAGTATACAAATCAAGGTTCATGGTTTGTCTAAAAAGGAATATACTATGGAATGATATACTCTATTGACAAGACACACTTCTTCAGTAGAAGTATATATCGAGCAAAGAACCACCTATACAGAATATGCTTTGTACGAGCTCAGAAGGAACCCATAGAAAAGCACATCCAATAGCTTGAAAGATCACCTAGAGTGATGAATATATTAACCTTTGCTACAAGGTTGAAGATGGAAACCCATAGAAGACAACAAGCTCACAAATGGGTGTAAGAAGAACTTTTCGACAAAGTTCAAGATAAAGGGATCTTGGTATCTAGTAACTTGAGATGGATACATAGTAGCAGAGGATGCTACCTGTCACTGCAGTACACAATGTTTCAATACATAGAGTACGAAATGAAAAGGCACGATGATGCTCTAATTTAGGGGGAGTGACTACAGAAGATCTCTGAGTTCGACATGGTATGCTAAGATGGACAACTTCCAAATGGACTAAGACTTTACCAAGAGTAAAGTGGGTTCCAACCTTCAAGGTTGAATGTGGAAGACTAAGATATGTCGATGACCTGAAAAAATGAACTCATGGTAGAAGCAATGATGGAAGAATACTAGAATGATGTTTGGGATATAGTACTCAAACCAGAAATCAAGGGTGGGGTATCTTCCAAATGGATTTGCAAGATAAAATATGTTGTTGATGGAAGTAAGGAAAGATTTGTGGCTAGAGGATTCTCTCAGAGAGAGGGAATTGATTATGAAGAGACACTTGCTCCAGGAAGCAAGGTACACTTCCATCAGAACTATCATGGCACTTGATTCCATGATGAAGTGGGATATACACCATATGGATGTAAATACAAGCCTTCCTTAAAGGTGTGATTGAGGAAGAGGTTTACATCGAATAGCCACAAGGATTTGAAGTTGAAGACAAAGTTACTCATGTATGTAAGTTGAAAAGGACTCTTTATGGACTGAAGAAAGCTCCTAGATCTTGGTATGGAAGAATATATAGCTTCTTGGCAAGCATGGACTTTACCAAGAGTAAAGTTGACCCTAACCTTTACCTCAAGGTTATAAATGTAACATACTATTGTTGTATGTGGATGATCTATTTCTAATTGGAAATGAGAAACATATCACATATTGCAAGAAGAGGCTAGCTGAAGAATTCAAGATTAAAGATATTGGATAGACGCATTATTTCCTTAGGATGGAAGTGTGGAAGAGATTAGAAGGAATCTTTTCGAACCAGGGAAAGTATGTTGTGGAAATATTAAAGAATATTTGATATGTTGGATTGTAAAGCCATGGCCACACCCATGGATACCAAAATGAAGTTGTTTTCTAATGAGACATCAGAGTTAGTGGATATGACTTAGTACAGAATGATTATTGAGTTGTTGATGTATATGATGAACACAAGGTCAAATATATGCTTTGTTGTGAACACCTTTAGTCAGTATCTAGGTAACCCTAGATGTGTTCTCCTGATAGCTGTGAAGCATGATGAGGTACCTTAAAAGTATGACAGACTTGGTACTTTACTATGGTAGAGATCATGACTACAAATCATATGGATATACAGATTTATATTGGGCAGGAAGTGCCGCAGACTGAAAGACCACCTCAGGTGCATGTTATTGTCTGGGATCTACCATGATCTCATGGTTTAGTCCAGTGTTTCTCTTAGTACAATTGAAGCAGAGTACATTGCAACTTGATCCTCTATTTGGGAAGCCATATGGATTCGCAAAGATGGCGTCAGGACTATTTGACATGGATACCACAATGTTTCTTTATGACAACCAGAGTTGCATAAATATTACAAAGAATCATGTGGAATATGGTACCGAAGGGAGACATAAAAATCCAGTATGTGAGTACCGATGAGCAAGTTGCTAATGTGGTGACCAAGCTTCTGTGACAATCTTGGTGTAGTTCGTAAATAATTTCCTCGCAAGGAGGAACAATGATGTTGATATTGATGACTTTCCTTGCAAGGAGGAACAACGATGTTGATACTGAATACTTTTATCGCAAGGAGGAACAGTGATGATGATACTACATACTTTCCTCGCAAGGAGGAACAATGGTTATATGGACCCTTCTTGAAAAGGAGAAATAGGTCGAAGATATGGGATCTCTTCGAAAAAGGAAGAACAAGTCGAAGATTTGGAATTTCTTTAGAAAGGAAGAACAAGTCAAAGATATGGACTTTCTTTAGAAAGGAAGAACAAGTCGGAGATATGGACTTTGTTCAGAAAGGAAGAACAAGTCGAAGATATAAATTTCTTTAGAAAGGAAGAACGAGTTGAAGATATGGACTTTCTTCAAAAAGGAGGAACAATTCGAAGATATGGACTATCCTCAAAAATGAAGAATAGGTCGAGACTATGAACCCTCCTCGGACAAAGGGGAAGCAGGTTGATAATGTGGATCCTCCCAGAAAATGGGGAGTGATGATGAGATTGACATCGATGATGGGATGATAGTAATGCTCCAGCATGAAAGAGGCCAAGTATTCCTAAAGATGCTGACAAGGTATGACATTTGCGGACGATAGTATCCTCTCTCGAGGATAGTAGGTATTGTTGACTATATAGTTGTCATTGATGTCAAAGGTGTTCACAAACGACAAAGGAAGAACCATTGGATATGGTGGCAGACTGAAGGTTGCAAGGTGAATGACAAATGAATAACCCTATAGCAAGTTGAACGACTAAAGATCGATCATCCAATGTTGTTTCTGAAAGAACTGTCACAGAGGATGTCCACAAAGAAATCGTGCAGATTCGCAAAGTCATGGTGAGATTCAAACTCGATCTGAAATCAATGATTAGGAACATCCTGCACTAGATTTGACAGTGAAGATCAAGTTTACATAAGTTAGGCAAAAAATCCAAAGTTCCACATTAGTTCTAGAATGGACGGTCAGGGAGAAACCTGCACTAATTCTGACGGTGAAGATCAAGTTTACATAAGTTAGGCGAAAAAGCCAAAGTTCCACAAAATATCAAGATGGACGGTCAGGGTTAAATTTGCAAGGAAATCAACGGTCCAGGAAAATGCAGAAACAAAGTTGCGGAAGGAAATTGCGGAAGTCCAATATAGGAAAGTGTTATTCCACATCCTGCATCCCACAATCCGTAAGATCAATGGTCAGGAAATAATCCACAAAATATCAATGGTCTAGAAGAAAAATTGTGGAAAGGAGCTTGCGAAAAGTCAAAATGTTACGTTTTCACATCCTGCATCCCACATCCTGCAATCTGGAGAGATCGGATGGCTGAATTTAGTTCCACTAAAATATATCAACGGCGTGAAAAAATAATTACAGAAAGAAGATTGTGGAAAGGAGTTTGCAGAAAGGCATAAGTGGAGATTCGACATCCTGCATCCCGCATCCTGCAATCTGAAGATCGACGGTCAGGAAAATGCCTGACAAAGATCAACGGTGGGGAATCATTGATGAGAAAATATTGGTGTAGAAAGGTGATTTTGAGGTGGAAATCGACGGTTAGATCAATGGTCCAGATCGAATTAGTGATAAGATCAACAACTCTGATTGGATGAGGAAGTTGGTCCCGTGGAAAGAATCTTGATAATATGGAAGCACCTGCAAATGTTGGACAGAGGTGTGGAAATGGTTTCCAAGATACGAAAACTGATTTCTGAGGTGAAGGATCAATGAAAGAATGTGAAAGGACGTTCTAGAAGGTGTGATCTTCATATCTAAAAAATCATAACAGTGAGAGGTGTGTTTGTTCAGTTTGAAGAGACATAACTGTTGAAAGAAGCTTAAACATTGAGAATTATTTAAGCAGTGGCCCGAGTAAGAAGGAAGATGTCTCTGCAGTTTGATTTGCATGATCATAATCAGAGACCAGTGGGTGTTACAGAATTCAATGGGAGAGAAATCGTGACAAACATATCGGTGCTAGGGTAGGCAACAGGTATGCATGGGGTCGAAGCCTCCTTCTAGTCATAGTTGGAGAACATGGTGTCGTAGCATCCTTGTTTGTTGTAGCAGGAATAAAACCATAAAGGGTGTTGTAGCATCCTAGTCTGTAGTTACAGGAAAAATCTAAGGTGTGTTTTGCATCCTTTATATTGAAGTAGATAAACAATTTTGTAAATTCATCTTATTAATGAGTTTGTGTTGGTGGTTTTCTCTTTTGAGGTTTCCACGATAAAACTGCGTCTTGATTTTTGATTTTGTGTATTTTAAAGTAAAAAATGACAATACTGATTCACCCCCCCCCCTTCTCAGTATTGTGGGATAGACCAACAATTGGTATCAGTACAGGTTCCTTCACAACAATTTAACCACTGGAGGGAAGATCCCATCCAAAAATCACAATGGATCAACAAGAAGGTTTGGCCAGTAACAAACCTCCACTATTTACCAAAGAAAATTACTCTTACTGGAGTGTAAGGATGAGGTGTCATCTAATTTCCCTGGGATGGAAGGTTTGGGAAGCAACCCAACAAGATCATAAAATAGGAAACCAATACCCTATAGACATAGTTGAACTAGGTGAATATGAAGGTAATTCCAAAGCCTTAAACACAATATTAAGTGGTTTAACAAACTCGATATTCACTAAAGTGATGCAATGCACATCTGCCAAACAAGAATGGGACAAGTTGAAAATTATCTATGAAGGAGAATCTAAGGTCAAAGAATCTAAACTCCAAACATATAAAGGTCAATTTAAAAGTCTTAAAATGAAAGAAGAAGAGAATATTGGTGAATACCTTCTTCGTGTAGATGAAGTTGTTAATGCGATCAAAGGCCTTGGAGGAAATTTAAAAGAGAAGGAAGTGGTAAGCAAGGTACTAAGAACATTACCAATGAGATATGATCCAAAGGTATCCACCTTAGAAAAATGATAAGATATTAAAAAGGTAACAATAGATGAGCTACATTGAATCCTCACTGCTTATGAGATGAGAACAAGACAAAATGGATCTTCAAGAAAAGAAGTAGCTTTTAAATCCTCCTTAAAAAATCAATCAGAAAACCCAAATGATGAGGAATCCTTTTTCATTAATAAACTTGAGAGAGGAACTGGAAAATACAAAGGGAAGTTACCCTTAAAGTGTTTTAATTGTGGAAGGATTGGACATTTTGCCTCTAAATGCACCTACACTAAAACATGAGATAAATAAAGAGAAATTGAGAAAGAATGAGCGTATTAATGATGTCCAAAAAAGAGACTCAATGTTAAATTAATTCTTTGAGGGGAAAACTCCTATGAGTAGAGTTCCAAATATGATAACAACCCTTGATTTGTATTGCACAACCTTCTACTTTATATATAGTGCATAAATAGAAAAAACCCTAACCACATGTGGTCCTATTCTTAAAGAGGGTTGACCATTTACCGGGTCTTAATTAATAAATAGATCCCTTTACATTAGGTTACTATCAACTAACTATAGAATAATCCTTATTCAAAGGAGATGGCCTCATACATCAATAAGGTAGAGGGGTTGGGGTAGGACCCTAACAAAGAGGCATTGACCATAAATTTAAAAGCTAAGCATTTAAGATTAACAAAGAGAGGTGCTTCACTGATATTCATCAAGTTTTGAGGAGGTAAGGGAACTCTTTGAGAATAAGGACATGCTATAAAGAGGAGAAAAGGGAGAAGTGGGAAAAAGAAAAGGGAATCCTTAGAGAAGAAAACTCTCTCATGAAGGAGAGGGGAAAATCTAGGGAAAGGGGTGGATAACATGAAATAGAGAAGACAAAAGAGAGGAGAGGAAGAATGAAGAGGAAAATACAACTAGTAGATTATAAGTAAGAAAATAAGAGAAGTTACATTAGAGAGGAGAGTGGTTCCTCTTATACACTAGGTGGTTGGGATAATAGGCTATAAGTGTCCCACCTAGGTTCAAAACCCATAACTATATGTTCACACTTATAGGAATATCAAAAATTTCAGTGGATGAAAAATAAAAGAGATAAAAAATAAATTTCAATAAGCTATTAAATAGAATTATAGATATAATCTCCTGGTCCTTCTTTCTACTTCATACAGTGAAATGTCAATGTCTCTCAATTCACATAAAGGAAAGAAGATCGTACATAGACAAACCAATAGCCAACAAAGTACGAAACCTTAAACTGGATATTTATCTGCCGCTCATGATGGTGGTATTTAGACCCGTACTAACCCTATACACCTATTGATTCATTATTTATGGGGGAGCCAAGATTACCATTTCACCTTTTAGATACAGGGGATGAATGATTACCGTTTTACCCGAACATGCCATTTATTATGCTTCAGATAAAGAGGGAGGATCCAACATCATTCTCATTCAGTCAGTTTGTCATAGTTCATTCAAAGCCTATTGCTAGGCAGGGTATTTGGGGCAGTTTGGTCTATTCGGTGGATCGTCTTATTTGAGTAAAGCAGAATAATATCGTAGTATTGTCTCGCCACGCGTTTGAGCCTCCCTTACGTTCTAGCCTCATGGGTAGGGGTCTCGCATAAAAGCAAGCCAACTCCCTCAAGTTAGCTCTTAATCGAAAGGTTGCAAGAGAGATCGAACTGAGATGGCAAGGTTGATAGAAGGTCGAGAGAAGAGATTAGGAGGCAAAGATCGATCAAGTAGTTTCCATGAGCTGTGGGGAATTAATAAAGGAGGCATCCCTCTCATAAAATATAGTTCTTGAAGAGGAAATATAATAAATCAAGGAAGAATGTGGAAATAAAGAAGGTACATAAGAAGAGAAAGAAATAGAAAAGAGGAGAATAGAATAGAAGAGAGGACATGTGAAGAATATGTTGAATAAGAGGAAACTTGGTAGCAACGAAAACTAAAAAATAAATATAAGAATGTTATGCACATATTCTTTTGAAGGTATGGCAACCTTGATTGAGACTTATATCAATAGGTATTTATGATCTATTTTTTTTAAATATAAAAAGTACCTGGCTATATAATTGTATAGTATTTGAATCCCATTAAGACTAACACCTACAAATTCAAATTTTTTTAGCTAAATAGAAGCTTGCTTGGTGTAAATAGAGTTTCTTCCACTTGTGTTTTTATGTCTTTTAAAGCCAAAAATTGTGGGTGTGCTTCTTAGATCTGTAATGTCCTCGAAGTGCATATTAGTAGCCTAGTGCGGTTCTGTGTTGCATCTATCCTTGAATGCATTAATTTCTATTAGAGTAGGAGGATTCATGTTGTAAGTTGCAACTCTCCCAAAGACAAGTAAGGATGTATATATGTATTTTTTTAGAACAACCTTAGTGTTTCTTGGGTAGAGTTGAAGGATGAGAAAAGAGAGTAGATTCAACCAATAGTTGGGTGGATGTTGTTCAGAAATTAAATATGTATACAATACAATAGGAAATTTTTATTGTGAGGTGGAGGACTGGTGAAAAGACTCAGAATTTACTCGTAATTGTTAAAGAGCCTATGTGCCTAGATTTCTTTTCATAAAAAATAACACATTAATGTTTCAAGAAGATTGAGGTTTTGAAGTTGAAGATTTGAAATATACATGTGATATAATTCAAAGTTAGAATAAATTTCTAGGGATTGGTTTTGAAGTGACTCTAAATATGGGCATTGTCATAATTAGTAGTCAAGAGGTTAGTTTGAAAATCTATTTTGAGGAATATATTCTGAAAAAGTTTGAAATAGTCTAAAGGAAACTTGGATGAGCCAATATATTTCTCAAAATCTATTCATTACCATTCATGTGCCTGCATGTCTACTTAACATGTATATAATCTCCCCTAGGATAGGAATGTGACTATTTCTCACTTAATGTGTAGTCCTTTGATTGATGACCTCGGAGATGTGCCCATGAGTCAAGTATATCTATCGAAAGTGTTATAGCTCTTAACAAAAATAAATGGTTTCACCATTGCTTGATCAATTCATATCCAAATTAGCCCATAATTTTAACAGTGATAGCAAGTGAGGCATGCAATATGGGTGACCAATCAAGGAAATTAACCTTGAATTCTCATGCACAAATCTCAAAGCACTCAACCTCTTGAGCTATCCCATCGAACAAGTTCAATAAT
This sequence comes from Pseudotsuga menziesii, assembly GCA_001517045.1. Classification (NCBI taxonomy): domain Eukaryota; kingdom Viridiplantae; phylum Streptophyta; class Pinopsida; order Pinales; family Pinaceae; genus Pseudotsuga; species Pseudotsuga menziesii. Next base: position 181,972 of record LPNX010901459.1, on the reverse strand, counting down.
TAGTTAATAAAGGTGATAAGAGATTATGAACACACTTCCCCATCTGGCTCTTTCTAAGATTGAATATTCTTTTGTTTTTGTCTCATGCATCACCAGCACATATGATGATGTGTTTGCCAATAAGCTCTATCAAAAAACAATTAGAATTGTAGTAAATATCATTTCTATGTTTGGATATAGTAAAAATGAAAGTATCAAGAGAAAGATGTTTTAAACATTAGTTAGGTTATGAAATTGGGTAAATTTATGTCTTATATTGTTAAACACGTGCCAAGTTAAAAGGAGATGATGCTCATGTAGCTTAACATAGTGAAAATGAAAGTATCAAAAAGTGGTTAAATTATACAATTAGATAAGTTTATATCTTATATTATTAAAGATAAGACAAGCTAAAAAAAGATGGTGCTCAATAACAACCTCTTTTGTATCAAATGTTAAACCACTCAAAACAACACATTACCATTACAAATTCAATGATCATAACATATCCTACAACATCTCAATCTAAGAAATAAATTAATCAAATACCCTTAAATTCATTATTATACCAAAAATATTGTACCATATAAGTTTATGACCTACTAGCATACTAATTGCATCATTTATACATCACTTAATAAAAAACGACAAGCACGTGAATAATTTATCAATATCTTATATTCAACTTATCACTAAACTAAATTAGGATATCATTATTCATGATGCTTATGAATCGTAAGGTTTTACCCATTGCTTGGGGTATCACACTATGAATAGAGATTTTTTTTTCTTTTTTCCATAGAAAAAGGGAATGCCGAGCAACATGTATATTCATGCCAAAACCAATCAAGTATTATGTCAATAGGAAGATCCATTTTGATACACTTGTGTCCATTAACATATGTAGTGTTTATATTAACACAAAGATGATAAACCATGATGTTCTTTCTTTTAACATAATTAAAAATTAAAACACATTAAAATGTTAACACAACTATTTATATATATAGTTGGTAAGGAATGGAGAACTAAATCATGAATATTACCACACAAATAGACACCATGTTAACCACGGTATGTATTCTAGGTGATTTTTTTGGATTGAAAAAAACATGTTTATAGATAGGTAGGCGAATATTAAATATAGAACATAAAATTAACACTCAAATGTGTAAATTTTGGTGAATATTATGATAAAAAAAAACATATTTTATGTCCTTTTGTTAAAATTTAAGATTTATATAGATGTAGATTCAATACCTTCATGTAGATACAATACCTTCAGATTTTTTCATTTAAGACAAAATTTTACAAATACAATAGATTTATAACAAACACTATTTAAGATTAGGAATCATTTCTAAGCCTCAGAAATCGAAAACCAAGTGCATTAGAAGTGTCATTTCCCAAAAATTCTAGCACCTCAAGATTATGATGTTGATAGATCCAATCAAGCCAAGGCACGGTCAATAGCTTGCATTTACTTAGACGAAGGATTTTAGGGCTTTCCATCAATTCCAGTCTCTGGAAGAGAGCAACGATCATGATTGATTTCACAATCATCCATCATTTCTAGAAAAGAAGTGTCTCAAGTGAGTCAAATTTTGTTTGAAAACCCTCCATCGAAAGGCATTGATCACTGCTAGATGATTTTGGATACAACACCTTTCAACTTCAATGCTATTAAAGAACATATATTAGAAGACAACGACTCCAAATTTTTGCAGCCCTTCACATTGAGATGTAGCATAGACATTTGCTTACCTATTCCAGAAGAGACTGCAGTGTATGTAGATCTTCACAGCTGTTAACATCGAGAAACTGGAGTCTTCAGAGAAATTGACCTTTTATATGTTTTCCTATCCATAGCCCTGCCAATACCTTGCAACACATCTTTGTCCCACACATCATCCTGAAGAAATAGACAGGGCTTTCCTCCCTATACATCTCTATGAATGCCGGCTCCAAGACTTGGAAATGAAGAATTTGGATTATTAGTCTCACCCTCTCCCTCTTCTTGTAAAAATATATGAATGTGGGTTCTAAGGATTTCTTTGCTTACCTCAGTCAGCTTATGATTGTAATCATTTTGAAGTTGAATGGTGAGGTTGACACGATCATTCTCTGGAAAGTTTTTGGTTGTGTTGCATATGCTCATGTTCCAGATGAGTTGAGAAGGAAGATGGACAAGAAGGGACATAAATGTACTTTTTTTGGTTATTTTGAAGACACAAAAGCATACAAGTTATATGATCCCGTCACAAGGAAAGTGATAATCAATCGAAATGTTCAATTTGTCAAGAATGAATCATGGGATGGAACTGCCGACATAAATGTCAAGATTGTGTCGAATGTCGACAATGATGATATGGAAGAGGAAGTGGTTCAAACACCACATGTAAGTAAACCGGTCGCACCACCGTCGACTCCCATGACACCACGACATGGTTCAGCACAAGGACCATCGACACAAGTAGCAGCTCAAGCTACACCGACAAGTACACCAAGAGGACAACATACTCCATCAAGCATTTCGTCAAGATCAACATCGACAGAACCGATGAAGACAAGAAGTCCACGTGAGATATATGAAGCTGGTACACCAAATTCATTCTCTATCTTTGCATTATTTTCTCCTATATATGATCCACTAACATTTGAAGAAGCTGTTGAAGAAGAAGTATGGGCACAAGCAATGGATGAAGAAATAGAATGCATTGAGAATAACCAGACATGGGAACTGGTTGATGTACCAAAAGACAAATATGTAATCAGTGTCAAATAGATTTACAAGACAAAGCAAGATGTTGATGGGAATGTGCAGAAGCACAAAGCAAGAATGTTAGAAAGAGGGTTCACACAACAACCCGGCATAGAATTCAATGAAACATTTGCACCTATTGCAAGCATGGATACAGTCAGAACAGTCTTGGCCATTGGTGCACAAAACAATCAGCCTATTTATCAAATGGATGTCAAGTCGGCATTCTTGAATGGCTATTTAGAAGAGGAAGTATATGTGGAACAACTATAAGAGCATGAAGTTCTAGGTCAAGAGAATAAAGTGTACAGGCTGAAAAAGGCACTCTATGGTTTGAAGCAAGCTCCTAGAGCTTGGTACAGTCGGATTGATTCCCATCTCACTGAAAATAGATTTCAAAAAAGTGAAAGTGAAATGACATTGTACACCAAAGTGAATGAGCAAGGTAAGATGTTAATTGCCTGCTTGTATGTAGATGATTTAATATTTACTGGTAATTTCAGCATAGCAGATTTTAAATCAGTCATGGAAAGTGAATTTGAAATGACTGATCTGGGGCTCATGAAGTTTTTTCTAGGCATTGAAGTTCAGCAGTCTGAAAGTGGTATTTTTATATCACAGACAAAGTATGCAAGTGAAGTTTTAAAATATTTAACATGTCTAATTGCAAGACAGCCCCAACACCAGTGATAACAGGTTTAAAATTGAGCAAGGATGATGAAGGATCGACTGTAGATCCTACGCTGTTCAAAAGGCTTGTTGGTAGCCTTATGTATTTGACAAGGACAAGACCAGACATTATGTATGGAGTAAGTCTGATCTCAAGGTTCATGGAGTCACCAAAAGACTCACATTGGCAAGTAGGTAAAAGAATTTTGAGGTATGTAAGTGGCACAAAAGACCTTGGCATTATGTATTCAACCTCAGAAAATTTTAAACTCATTGGTTACACTAACAGTCACATTGGAGGCAGTATAGATGACAAGAAGAGCACATCTGGGTACACATTTCATTTTGGTACAGGGGTTGTTTCATGGGCTTCAAAGAAACAACCCATAGTAACTTTGTCTTCAGCTGAAGTAGAGTATGTTGTAGTGACAAGTGCTACATGTCAAGCTGTCTGGATGAGGAGAGTGTTAAAATACTTGTCACAGAACCATCAAGAACCGACAACAATTCAGCCATAGCATTATCAAAGAATCATGTGTTTCATAAGAGAACCAAGCATATCGACACAAGGTTTCATTTCATAAGAGAGTTGGTGAACAACAAGGAAATTTGTTTAGAATTTTGCAGGCTTGAAGACCAACTTGCAGACATATTTACAAATCCATTGGCAAATGATACTTTTCAGCATCTACGTAGTTATCTTGGAATGACAAGTTCTCCACAGTGAACTCTGTCATAAACATAGCATGTCTAAGCTTTGAAACATTTTGTAAATTTTGCTTAAAAATAAAAATCCCCATTTTCTCTTTAGATTTGTTACATATTTGGGTATATGTTTTTATAAGCTCTTTGGATTTGTTAATGTGTCCATTTGTACTTCATCTTACTCACAGGTGAAAAGCATTTGTAATTTCTTAAGTCTTTTAGACTAAGAAACATACTCTCTAGATTTCAACTAAAACCAAGTGAACCGACAAGGTCGGTTGAGTAAGCCGACTCGTGGTCTAAGAGGTCATATAAGCCTACTAGTGGTCAAAGAGGTCAAACTTAAAACAGACAAGTAAGTCGAAGTAAATTAGTCGGGTCTAAAAGGCCGACCAAAGTTTATAAACTTGTCTAGTCGGGAGTTAGACAAGTTTCACCCAACAAGTTAGAAAACAAAAGAAGGTCGACCCAAAAATTAAATTTTAATAACTAAGCGTCAAAATCAAGTTTAGCAGGCTCGGTTTTGGCTAAAAATCTCTTCCCGTGGAAGCTGTCTCTGGTCAATATCGACTTTCTGCGATACTGGCAGCCATACAGGTTGATGGAAACCATGCTGGAGCCTTCTGCTGTTGAAAACAAACCAGATTTTCCCTGCGGCTGCATCCCTCCCTTACCCACAGCCATTCAATTTTTTGCTTCAATATCTTTTCGGTAAGGGCATTGATTTCCTTTTGCATGTCGACAGTAGGAGCAGGAGCGTTTTTAGGAAGACAAGAAGTGGATTTCACTGACTGCAGCGGAGCCTGTCATCGTCGCAATACTCCACTCTAATAAATAAGCAGGATTGAATTCCAACCCAAGCGTGAGATTTCTGCTCATTTATGAAAACTTCAAAGTCGATGCTTGCCTTCGTTGGCCATGGATGCTTTACCAAGTATCAAGGTAAAGGTAAGGAATGAAATAATCTAAACTAGCAATTGTACCTAGGGGTGAAATAAAAGAACGCCGTGTTGCAAGTTAAGCAAGGAGATGTGGACATATACAACAAGAAAGAGATATTGAAGTGTTGAACCACAAATTTTATCATTATATTATTCACATAATTGCCTATTACATTATTTGCATTTCAAAAGTAATCATAATAATTTTTCTTGCCTCATCCAAATGACAATGGATTCTTAGTTTTTGTAGCTCTTATGTTACAATCAAGTATACATTTCTTAAATCTGAATCAATAATAAGGAATTCATAACATTTAAATGGACATCATTGGAATATTTTATTCCCAAATAAAGAACCCAACCCAACTCGCATAAAGAACCCAACCCAAATAAAATATAAGTTTTTCTTCCCAATTTAATTGTTTACAATTTCAACTGAAACAACTACTCAAATACCAAGTAACTGTTATTTAAAAATATGTTTCTGAAATATATTTCATTTCCCATGTTTAAACTATATATATATATATATTTTAAATTTGATAATCTCAATAACTAATATCCTTTACTAAAAGCTATATAACTAAAAACTATATATCAAATATATATATATATATATATATAAAAGCTATATATATCAAAATATATATATATATATATATATATATATATATATATATATACTTTACTAAAAATGATATATCAAGAACATATATATATAGCTTTATAGCTGATGAAACATATTCATTTTTAACTCATTCATATCAGTAATAACATTTTGTCTCTCATTCATAACTTGTTTTTTTTTCTCAAATAACCTTTTCTTACTGCAATGAACAGCCATAAATTAGGTTAAAAACTCATTGATGTGTTCTCAAAACATCACGCCACGTGTATTTTTTTATTCTCACTGAGTTGTTCTCGTAACATCACATAAAACATTGTTAGGTTCTCTATAAGAATGGACATGAATGAATTCATTTAATGTAGTGGAATTTTTTTTACCATTTTACCTACCCATATACCGAAAGGTTACACGAAGGTCACTCGTTGAATATCAAGTAAAAACAAGATTGTAATCGATATAAAGTAAATCAGAATCATATATATGGTCTGAAGAAGTGTTTAATTTGACAAAAGCAATTATATGACTGCCATGAAAACTTTATTAGACAAACTCTTTTTTATCTTTCTCGTACTCAGCAACCATATATATATATATATATATATATTTTGGATAGTACTTTCACTATATAACGCATTTAAGGATAGTGGCGACTAAATTATTATAGCTTAAATAAATAACTAGTGGATGAACGAAAGAGAGATGATTATGTAGGAGGAAAGTAAAGATTGAAATTATGGAGAGAGTATTAATTTTTGTAACAGAGTGTAACTCGTGTAATTCTAGTTCCCGTAAATCTGAAAAAAGGAGTCTTATATGCATTGATAAACATTATTATTTATCTTTTTGACATATTTGTATTTCGTGGAGGTTTCTAGCAAGGTTATCAAGGCTGTAAGAATTTTTTAAGAAGCTTTGTATTTCGGGAAGGCGTTTTGCAATATTTTCGAGGCTACATGAACTTTTAAGAATCTATTTTTATATATTCGAAAAAAAATTTACGAAAAAAAACTATTCCAATTTGTTGCTTGAACCTTGAACCATATAACTATAACAGAACAAGCATGGCGTTGGGCAAGGAAACTCCTGAACCAAAGAGACCAAATGGGGATACCATTTATGTTTCCAATCGAACCTGAAATTACGCAGTTTAACCCAGCCTAGGTATGCTCTGGGTGGAGGGCGGCCTACGTAACTGATGCCACGAATTGGATTCAAACCAAAACTTGCCACTTGTCCTTGCCTTTCAAGTGGATCATTGAAGCAATAGAGTGCGCTCAGGTATGAAGTGTTTATATTCATCTATGGAGAGCTGGTTAGCACTACCATCAAACTTTCTTACAATACCTCTCTTGTATCACCAACAATTATGTCTTCTAACGATGGAGGGAAAGTAAAATAACCTCTTAAACCCTCTTATAGAGAAAAGGTGGTTAAGGGGTACTCTTCCAACTATCAATCCTGGGCTGACGATATGGACGAGTTGGATAACAATGTGGCATAAGTGGACTTGAATGAATCTGCTATAACGGACCATTGCAAATATTGGGATAAAAAATATGAGTTGGAGATCGAAGTACTCTATCAGAAAGTGCGAAGGCCTGGGGCTTATGCCTTATTGGCAAAGTACTAGGCGGATTTGTGAACCTCAAATCGCTCACCGAGAGAATTTTAACATATATATAGTAGGTCTGCGAAGATGTTTTGCACGGTTGCTTCATCAATTTTTTAAAAACGTTTGGCTTGATCAAATTTATTTTGAAAGTTTTTTTTAATATTTTTTTTCTATGCAACGGTGTGTTGAAATGTTTATCAGTCCATAAATGGCACCTGGGAAAAATATGTACGAGCTCTGCCTCATTGATGCTTGTCTTATCACCCAAGCTATAGCCACCCATAATATTAATAGCCCACTGTAGAAAAAAGGATTATAACCCCCGTACGTGCCATTAAATATATGGCGAGATGCAAAAAAAACAGCCATGATACCCCAAATCCGCTTGAAGCACCGTAATGGAGGAAGGGCACATGCATGCAGGAAACGTGGAATTTTTTGTGATCACAGCGAAGGAAAGAGGACCGGGTAAACCCTCAACCTATGTCATTTCCTCGGCATAGTTTTGATGTCATTTCCTTGGCATAGTCTGCATCTACGCCATGACTGCATGGTTGGGCCTGATTTGCTAGGTTTCAGTCCACCAGCAAGCTCATCATCCATGGTGGAGTTACATCCATGCTAGAGTTTCTGATGCTATTTTGTTTCATTGCCTTGTTTTTAAGATGGAATCCACGGCCAAAACCAGCTAGAACTGCAAGCATGACAGCGAGATACTGGCTTCGTTCACTTCTTCCCTTCACGGTCATGTCGAGTTCGACCACCGGAGTGGCAACAAGAGCTTTCAGACGACAAAATTCCATACTGGTCGGCGGTTTTACCTTTTTCAATGGCGCTGCTGTCAATGTAGAAATGCTGGGCTTTGGTGTGGGTTTCACTAGTCAATTAAGCTCAGGGTCATCTCTATCAGTACTCTAATGCAGATCCAAGTAGCAGGTGGTCAATTTCCTCATCTGACGCCGAACCGACGGATGCATCAGTTTGTCGGTGGGACTGCAAATGGCAATGGCAATGGCAGAGTAACGTTGCTCACCATGGCTCTAGGCATGGAAACAACAACATTACAACTGCTTCTGCTTCTATTTCTACTTCTTCTTATTCACATGGATTAGTGATGAGAGACGCAGTAGTGGAGCAGACTCGTACGAGTAAAGTGAAAGAGACTCCAAAGCTGCAGGAAATGTCTCCCAGAAGAAGGGTCGTAGACTTTCTCAATTCCTTATTTAGTCTGGCTAAGAGGAAATCAAAGCTTGTCACTGCTCATCAGGACCATCGCTCTAGTTCTGTGAAAAGTCCAAGTGAAAAAGTTGATAAACATGGAGGGGAAAAGGTGAAAACAGCAGCGAGGCCGCAATGTAATTCTGTTTCAGTTTGTTCGGTGTTGTCTGTGACTAGTAACTGCACATCGACAGCTTCCATGACTCCTAATTCCAATTCATTGAGCTGGCTGCTGCATCACTGTGACATTTACAATCCCAATCTGATCTGCAATGTCCATAAAAGTGAGCATGCTATGAACACGAAGAGGTATGAAGAATTCTCGTTATCTGTCAAATTTTATCCAACCAGTACTGCAATATTGGACGAATATGGTCGATCCTGTCGGGAGAAGGACTTGAAGAGAGTGGAGAATCATAACAAACATAGCCTTCCATTTCCGAGCAAAAACCTGAGGCGATTTCAGTTGTCAGAAAAGGGTGTGATTCCTTCTGAGTATTTAATATATCATGATCAGGATCGCAAATACTCCAAGAAACTTGTCGAAACGCAAGTGGAGGATGAAAATGGTGATGATTCAGGCAGCAGTGATTCGAGTTCTGATCTGTTTGAGCTCCGGAGCTTGAATGCAGTGAACATGGATATCTACTCAAGAGAACTCCTTGTTTCTTCAACAACTGATGAAAATGCTATTGAAACTGGTGCTGCTTTAGCTGCTGGAGATGCTGCTCGGGCGGCTCCATATTCCATTGATGCCCTGGGAACTGGTGCTGGTGCGGCTCCTTATTCAATTGAAGGACAGATACAACACATTATGAAGGACAGATACAACTGTTTTTCAGTCAGAAGGTAGCAGATGAAGATCAACATCAATCAGGTCAGGACCAGATCAGGTCAATCAGGTCAGGACCAGATCAAGCAACGAAGGATCCAGATGACCCCAATCGTCGGACGAAAGAATCCTACGGCTGGAAAAAAAAACATTAATTGGGGGGAGTCGACTCCCACTTGTTAAACGCCTTACGGCGTAATAACTCAATGGAGAGATTCAATTCTTATTCTTAAATTAAATTAAACTTTTTATTACTTTTTCAAAGAGTATTTAAATACTCCATTCTTTGGATAATCTGTTGGGTTATTTTTATCCGAATTCGATAAAAAATTATTGAAACTGACGGTTTAATCAAAAATTTTATCCCGAGGTCGCACAAAAAAGAACATTTAAACTCAATTTCTTCTTCTTAATTTTAATTTTTACTTTTAATTTTTCCCTGATAAAATAAAACAAATTTTAACTTAATCCTCTGAAATTAAAATAAATTCAGAGTATTTAAGCGAGGAAAACAAATGGCTAATATATTAAAATATTCGCATATTGCACTTTTACTTGCAAAGTATCACATATTATATATATATATATAACGGAATAGTTTTACCAAAAGTAAAGTATATGATGATTTTACTATTTTAAGGAAAAATGTCTATTCTTAACTAATAAAAGATCACTCTCTCTGTGGTCTGCTTTAAAATGATATATTCACTCATTTTAATATAATATGACATGGGATATATCGCTCTAGTGGTTACACAAGTAGCTTTATATATATATTGTAAGTTATATATATATATAACTTAATTTTATTATTTAATATGATAAAGAAATTGATATATATTTATTCCGGTGTTTTCTCAATGAAAGAAGCTATCCCAAAAGATTCTTCATCTTCCTGGCTATTAACATCCCAATATGTGTCGCCTGGTTATTGGCGAGTTTAATTGTTACACTTTCCGGTTATTGTATCCCGTGATTCGGCAGGGACAAAAGAAGGCGGCATAGAGTTGAGTGATAGGTTTTTGTGTCAGGCTTTATTTTGTCTGTTCGTATTCTTCCCACGTAAGCTCTTCCTCTGCCAAGTCTATGCTTATTTTAAACTCCTTATTTCTGGCCTGCCTCATTGTTTTTTTCATTTAGTTTACATAGGGTTTTCACAGTGTTGTACAACATATGATTTTTGGACTTGGACTTGTGCTTAGCATCCGATGTCGAAAATATGTATATGCGCACTTATTTATATGAACAAACAGAAATCCGAAACGAGGATCTTGCGGAATTTGAAATTGGAAATCCAAACTCGAAAATCTGAAATGCAAAAATAATACGGGAATGGTTTTGCATATGCCAACGTCGAAATTCAGAAATACTATTTTCGACATTTATTTATTTGAAAATATAAAAATTGTGAGATCAAAAATGTCGCAAATCGGATCTTATGGAATCTAAAATTGGACCATATGGTGTTTCTTAATGAAAACATACGACATAGGATTTTTGAACTTGGACTTGTGCTTAGGGTTTGATGTTGGAAATCGGTATATGCGCACTTATTTATATGAACAAAGGCTAAATGCCGGAAGTCCAAAACGAGGATCTTGCGGAATTTCAAATCAAAAAATCAAAACTCGAAAATCCAAAATGCGAAAAGAATACGAGAATGATTTTGCATACGCCAACGTCAAAAGTCGGAAATACTATCTTCGACATTTCTTTATTTGAAAATAGAAAAATTGCGAGATTGAAAATGTGGCAAGATCAGATCTTGTGGAACCTAATATGGTGTTTCTTAATGAAAACATACGACATAGGATTTTCTAAGTCCTAGGTTGGGAATCGAAAATGGAAAAATCGTACATTCGAGTATTGGTGTTTTTTATTTCAAATGATGGTATTTTCTGCATCTAAACAAACTACCTGTGCACTTCTTCTTGTTGCCCAACTAATGCTGCTACTTTTAATATACACCAATCTACAATACATTAATTACCTTCTTGGGCTTCTACTTAGTGTTCGATGTTGAAAATCGAAAATGCGCAAATTCGAACTTGGAATATTAGGACTTATCCCATGATTTAAACTGCGATGCTAATACCTTTCCGTTGTCTCATATATTTCTGATTTCATAAATGTCCTATCATGATATTTATTGACTAAATCTTACAAAATGAAATTATGAGGTTGGGATTTTCATGATGTAGTATATATTTGTAATGAATTTTCTTGATTAATATCATTTGTATATAGTTCCCTTATCTCTTGGACAACTCAAAAGGTCACTTTAACATACTGAAATATTATCACGTCATCATATTAATCGCAGAGATGACTGTTACCCTCATTTGTTGTCAGTGCTAAGTTATCTCATAGTGTGTAAACTTCACATTTGTCACTTTATCGATGCCTTCTTATGATGGTATTAATATATCCTTGTCGCTTAAACATTAAATGATTGTCAATATCATGCGCTCCAAATACCAAATCTTTCAAATCCAATAATTTCGCATCTTGTATTATGCTCCCATTCAGGCCTTTCATATCACCGTTTAAGTGACCTTTCGCAAGCTACAACATATTAGGGAATTATATACATATCACATTAGTACCAAGTTAAGGATATATACTACATCATGAAAATCTCGAACTCATGATAACACATTAGAGGAAATTTCAACTCAAAATGGGCCTCCCAAGGAAAATTAACAAAATAATAGTTAAAATAATAAAATAATATTTATTAATTTTGGAGGAAAAAAAGAAAAAACTTTTTTTTTGTTCGTATTTTCAACATATATCCCTTTTTTTTACTCAAATTGTGATCAGGAGAGCTCGTTCGATGTGGAATTAAATTCCACATCCAACGCGTACCCACTCGGCATACTTTTGACGGGCCCCGCTACCCCAAAAACAAGAAATACCTGAAAAAAATGTGATGATGTCATCACATTTTTTTCAGGTATTTCTTGTTTTTGGGGTAGCGGGGCCCATCAAAAGTATGCTGAGTGGGTACGCGTTGGATTCATAATTTAATTCCGCATCCAACAAGCTCTCCCGATCGAAATTTGAGTAAAAACACAGGGATATATGTTGAAAATACAAACAAAAAGTAGTTTTTTTTATGATACCTATCCCCAAATTTATATTAAAAAATTGTTTAAGAGGTGCTCCCTTTCTGAGTTTTAAACAATTTTGATTAGCTAATACATGATGACATGGAATTTGTATTAATTTTGGAAGGCCCATTTTAAATTGAAATTTCCTCTAATGAGTCTGTAAGATTTAGTGAATAAATAGACCCTCCTCTTGAAGCAAATATCATTTGGACCTAATTTATGGTTTTTTATATTCACAAAAACCGCACTCCTGAGCGTCATTACTTCCCCTCTCATGGCTGTGGAAGAAAAAATGGCATCGTGGTGATACCAAAGGCCGGAATGGGAAGAGATGGGAAGATAAGTTTCGAGTCCTGCAGCCAATGAAGGGACTATAGAAGAAAGGAAGTGCAAAAACATATGGAAACGGTTGCACCTTAGGTAGCAAACCGTATGGAAATTTAGCTACCAAAACGTATGGAAATGGGTCAGGATTTTAGCGCAGATGAATGTTGAACACATCACTTTGTACCATCACGATTTGGTGTTTACTACATTATTTGTATTATGAAAATAATGATTATTGACAGATTTTGTTCTTTTTAAGCTTCTTCAACATTGTCATCGTGTATAAAACACTTTTGTCTAACATCAATGAGCAAAATTGCATTGTGTATTGTAAAAATATTTATTTTAACAAATGCTACATGTCGGAAATGGGAACTGAGGATTTTCTGGAATTTACAATCGGAAATCGAAACTCGAAAATCCAGGTGTTAATATCAGCTCAGGTGTTAATTACATGATCTTGAATATCAACTACAGATTACCAGTCAATTTCCAGAATCCGAAATGTCATTTATTCGAAAAGATACAAAAAATATTTATGTAATCGTAAATGTCGCAAAATCGGAAAATATGGTATTCCTTATTCGCAAAACGTAAACTAATTAAAAATGTGTTTTAGTTCAAATGTTATTTATTCATATGTATCTACGGAAAGTGGATGAAATAAAATCATAGTTCCCATTTGTCACATGCCCCAATTTTGAAAAAAAAAATATTATCATATTTGATTTTATTTCAAGACAATATGTTAAATTTTATGCTAAGTTGTAAATGATGACTCATCAGAGTCAAGGGTGTGAATGTAATTCTGAATATTTTAATTATAAATAAATAAAAGTGGAGACAACAGCTTGGGAGAGTTGTTAAAAGAGTGTTTACTGGTCAAGTTGGTGGAGGAGACTGGGTGGAGAGCAAATAGACAAGTGGCAGCATCCTCAAACACTTCCAATGTTGTAGGTGGCAACCTCCCTACATTTGGGGTCATGATCCCCCAAGAAAGTGGGATCAGAGCAGGTGGCTCAATTAATGACAATTAACCCAGAAAGACCTAGGCAATCTTAATAAAAATACCTATTGAAGAGAGCTGAGACTGCTCATTCCAAGAAGAGAATCATTCAGGTGAATGTACTTCAAAGGATTTCATTGGGAAGGGAATTTGTGGAAGGTGTTTGAGGGGTAAACTACAGAAAGTGATCTAGTGCAGCTATTCAGCTGAATGATCGTGTTGCTGAGTGCAGAGTTAGTACTGGGTCATTGGACTAGTATTTTGTTGCTTGCTCCACTAGTTCTCAGCCAAGGAGACCAGGAACAAGCTCGGAGGTCCTAAGAAGACGTTGTTTAAGTGCTCTCTAGGAGTTGGTAGGGAGGAACGGCCTCCCAACGCTGTTGTCATCCAATTTTAAATAGGTTCCATAGTCTTTTACTTACTGTGTTAAAATTTTATATCTGAGAATGAATGATTACATGTTTCGTAGTGAACTGATAGAGATTGTAGCCCTTTAGTTATTTGAATATTAATTCTGTAATTGATGAAAATAATCCTAACCTGTGTTTTTCCCTGTCTTGAATGGACTAGACTGTACTCTAGCACATGCAGTATATTTTAAAATAGATGAAGGATATGATAGAAATATGGATTGAATATAGTTATTTTGTATTTCAGAATAATGGAATAATCTATTTCTGTATATAGTTGTTTTCTGGAAAGAATATTAATCTATCTAATTAAGTTTATTGTTCAAACCAGAATGTTGTAATAAGAATTCTAGCCAAGAAGTATTCATAATACTTTACAAATAGCAGGTTTATTTCTTTTAACAAGTTGATTACTGTAAATAGGTTATTGTTCTTATTCAAAAACTGTATTTTGTAAAATGATACTATTAACCTGTAACATAGGTAAAAGAATTAATTTAGATAAAACACTCATTTATTTCTATGAAGAAAGAACCAAGTTGTTTTACATAGTTTATTTTATTTTTCATACTGCTTAACTATATCTACAAATGTTCACATTTCAAGTAGGGTAATTCTAGTATAGTTCTTTTCATAAATAAATTAACTACAGCAATTATAATATTGTAACAAGGAAACAATAACAAAACCTATCTATGTACTTATTTAAATAAAATAGACTCAATGAAATGGTAAATAATATTGAATAAATATTATTTGTAAATGAACTAATTCATTTAAATAAACTAAGCAAAGATTAATTATAAAAGAAAGTATAGGGTCGAAACCCTTATATTATTAACATTAAAATTCATAGTGTTAACATTGTAATTCATAATAATAACATTGTAATTAATAATCAGATAAGCAATAATCCAAGGATTTGGATTATTTAGTATTCTGAACCTTAAAACTATAAAATATTATTACAGTCCTGTAAGCATAGAGAAAGATAACAATGGAATTATAACAACTATATACCTGTAACAAACAATTAACTTAGCATTTATTATTGAACTAAAACCTACAAAATAATTTAAAGAAATTATTTTATACATAGGTCACCAACAGGATTAACCCTTGCTCGAATATCTGAGCTTATAAACAAATTATTATAATAGAAAGAAATAACATAATAGGTTATAATAATACATTTTTATGCAAGATAAATTTAAAAAAAAAAAAATCTTTACACAGTCGAATAAGGGTAAGAACCCTAGTATACAAAATTACAGTAAGAGCATAGAAATAATTGAGTTCGAGCTCAAGAGAGTTAAATATCTATGCTTAAAGTCTAAATAGAGAATGGTTTGACAGGCCACAAAATCTATTTACGTAACTGTACACAAAAACAAGTAAAACAAAATTTACAAGTCATGGCATAAACCGGAAAACCCTGCTAATAGCAAGGGTTTAATAAAAAAAAACTAAACAAGTAAACCGAGGAATAGTAGCCCTTGAAGGGTCGCTTGCAGGCCATAACTTCCAATCGAAAAAACTATTCCATAAGAACTGAACAAGCATGGATTGCCATGGGTTATCCAGGGCTTACCCGTAACCAGGGATCCGGCCTTACTCGATTGTACCAGCTGCAAAGAGAGGTGTGAACCGTTACCTGCAAGGAGAAGAACCCACAACATTAGAATATGATTCATACTATAACTGATTTAAGGGTAATTTTTAAGAACTGTTTAAAAGAAAATTCATACCTGGAAGTGAAGGTAATGTAGCCACCGAGAAACAGTAGCATCGCCACCAGCGAGACAAAGAGCCAACCCTTCATTTTTCCTGTGATAGAGATGGTTTAAACGCATGCAAAAACCATTGCTAGTAGCAGCAAGAAGAAGGTTGAGCAACGGCCAAGCAAGAAGCAGACGATGAAGCTGAAACTATCACCGCAATGCGAAGCATGAGAATCCATACTCTCGAAACCCTATGACGAAGACAGAGCTGTAACAGAAGCAAATAACTCCTTAAAACTATCCCTACAAGCAGGCCGTGGAGGAATGAACCAAAATCCACTCATAGGCCAGGTCGTAAGCTTTAATTCACGACCCTCAACAACTCTTGCCAGGGTAAACTCACAGTGCAAACAAGAGTTAGAGAACGAAGAAGACAAACTGAATATTGTAAACCAAGACACGGAGCTCGTTAAATTCACAATAGGGTAAGCATGGCGGCCATGAAAAATAGTTGTAGAGTGGCCCGAAGGCCTGAAATCCATGGAGGAGAATGACAAAGAATAGGGTTCACAAACTCTTATACTTCCAACGCTTGGCCGAGGAGAAAACACGTGGTCACCTAAATATTCAACCATGCAGTGGGTTGACTATATAGTTCCTGCATGCCAATGATTCACAATGATTTAATATATAATTCTCTGCACATTCATATAAATACTTTAATCATTCAAATGTTCCACATTATTATAGAGGTCAACCTACGGTTGCATGGGCATAAACCATGAACCCTCGGATCATTGCCAAGGTTATCATATAGTCATCATATAGTTTAGAACGAGGGTGATTTCAAAGCCTTTGTTTTTATACAAAACCTTACACATAAAACCCATCGATGGAGTGTTCTTATGCCACATCCCTTTTCCATATCAAGTTATAGTGTGAACTTTATAATGGATATGTTTATTCATATTAAGTTTTTCGTTGACCGTGAAATCGATGCAACCTTATAATCTATATTCATGCTCAAAGTATTTTATGCATGGAAACTTTAGTTCATCACTAATGGTTTATCCATTTATTCATAGCATTGATATTATAGTTATAAATGTTGATAAGCCTTGTGCTATCGTAATTATGTTTATGAAGAAATCTTATGATACTTTGGGAGATACTAATTAAAAGGCTATTTCATCACCTAGCCAAACAATGATATTTAATAAAGTATTTCCTAACATACTTTGCATAGCTAATCTTGTTGCCACCGACTTTTATGTTGTGACTTTATAATTTTATACAACATAGTTTTAAATAGGATCATGAACTTTATAAATCTTATTTGTTTATAACCAGAATTACTGGTAAACATGGATGTATTATAAACAAGATAGTTTATGTGTGTATTGGTGAGTATCATAGAAAAATATAGTTTTCAGTGGGTGGCAAATACTAGGATGTTGGCTATGAATCCTTTACATAGCTCAAATCAGCGAAGTTTAATAGCTTTTGGTTATTTACTCAACCATGACAAGTACTATTAGTTTCACCATGTTTTGATTAGTAAAATAATTTTTAGAACTATCTAGTGCTTGCATGAGGTAATAAATCAATCTCTCTTAAAGACTTCGACCTAATTTAACTGTTGAGGTTAGAAGCTTAATTCAAGAGAAGTATTATAAAAAAAAATAAGAAACTGAAGTGGAACAATTCCACGAGATTCTAAGTCCTTAGGACTTTATGTTTCACTGTAATGTTTAGAACCTTAGGCAGTAATCTTCATTACAGAAGATGAATAACAAGCAGTTGGTATACTATTATCATAAGTTGACAATGTATATTACTGATAGAACAATCATTATAGCATTATAGGCTATGCACTCTAAGTGAAAATAACTTACAACAAGATCACAAGTTGTGAACCAGGGAGAGTAATTACTGTTTCTATTTACACTTAAGAAAGAAACTCTTCTACATGTATTTCATTGACAAGAATAATTGAAGGAAACAAAACTACTTGTTTTACCTCATAGAAGTAGCTTGATATGTAACAGCTTATTTACTAAGCTATATATTTTTGCAAATAGAAATGTAGTCGGATGCTTTATGGAATTAAAGGCGTTACTCGATCATTCATATCTGTAAAACCTATAAGAACAAGTAAGCTTTCTGTGTTAGCTTAAACGCTAAGTAAGCCCCAGAATCCAAAGACAGTTCCACCTACTTGTCGCAAATTAAAACTCATCAGCAAACTGAAAGAGGAATTATTGCACAAGTTAAACCTAACCTTGTATCAAAAAGTAGAATGTTAAGTTACTTAATTAAGATTATGTATTAACTAATATAGTAACCGAATTCTTTTTATAGATAACTGTTAGCTGTTAGCAAACCTCATTCTCAGCATTTTATGTATTTTCAAACTTTAAAATTTTTGTGAAAATTTGGGGTTTTGACACCATTAATTAATATCAATTTGGGGTATACCCATTTTTCGATTTTAGATATTTGGAATATTGGAAACCGGAGACTTGGGTTCTTGTTGAAATAATTTGTTGGCTTCTCTTATTTCCGATATTTCGGATCCCAAATATCAGAATTTAATAATGTTCATTTGTCCGATTTCCAACTTTTTCTTTACCATATGAAAAAAGATTAAAAAAAAGGACAAACAATTCACTTTTGATTCTTTATTTTTGCATCCAATAATGAATTATTATTGAAATAGTCACCAAAATAGGATCTACGAGCTTTGATTCAGCTGATGAGATTCGAACACGCGATAGGAAATTTGAAGTAGGAAAACCGATTTTGGTTTAATATACAAAACATTCTCCATCCCTCAACCCGGTTGTGCCCCTCCACATATGATAAAACTTTGCTTCCTGCAATAGCCTTCATTTTCTCTCCAATTCTGACTTCATCATTTCCATAGAGAATGCCGAGACATTTCTGATATATTTATTTACTATTTATGATATACTTATTTTAGATAATGAACTTAGCCTAAATATGCAAGGTTAGTACAATCTGGCATGTTGAACATGCACAACAAGAACCCTATACACCTCTATCCAATGATTCAAACTCCGATTTCATAAATGTCCTATGATGATATTTATTGACTAAATCTTATAAAATGTTATTATGAGATTGCGATTTTCATCATGTAGTATATATCTAATAATGAAATTTCATGATTAATATCATTTGTATATAATTCCCTTATCCCTTGGATAACTCGAAAGGTCACTTAAATGTACTGAAATATTATCACCTCATCGTATTAATCACAGAAGTGACTGTTACCCTCACTTCTTGTCAGCTTTTAATTATCCAATAATGTCTAAATTTCACATTTGTCATTTTATCAATGCCTTCTAATGATGCTATAAATATATCCTCCAAAGACCAAATCTTTCAAATCAAACATATTTCACATCTTGGATTCTCCTCACATTCCAGGATTTCATGTCACTATTTAACTGACCTTTCACGTACTCCAAGAGATAAGGGAATTATATACATATCACATTAATTCCAACTTATACATATATACTACATCATGAACATCATGAAAATCACTAACTCGTGATAACATTTGTAAGATTTAGTCAATAAATAGAGCCTCCTACTGAGGCAAATATCATTTGGACCTCATTTATGGTTTTTTATATGCACACAAACTGGATTGTTGAGCGTCATTAATTTATCTCTCATGGCTGTCAAAGAAAAAATTGCCAACATGGTGATACCAAAGCCTGTACTGGGAGGAGAAGGGAAGATAAGTTGGCAGTCCTACAACCGACGAAGGGACTATAGAACAAATGAAGTGCAAAAACATATGGAAATGGTAGCACCTTAGCTAGCAAAACATATGGAAATTTACCTAGCAAAACATATGGAAGTGGATGAGGATTGTAGCACAGATGAATGTCCAACAGATTGCTTTGTACATTAGAATTTTGTGTTTACTACCTTATTTGTATTATAAAAATAATTATTATTGATGCCTTCTCTTCTTTTTAAGCCTCTTGAACATTGTCATTGTATATAGAACATTTTTGTCTAATATCAATGAGAAAAATTCCATTTTCATTCAAGTTAAAAAAAATTTGCAACAACGATCAGATAAATAAATGTTGTACTTTATAGATTTATATATAATGACAATTTATCAAATAAATATGAGGAAATTCAGAAAATCACATCTGTCATTATTTTTTTTTACAGAGTATCTATTTAAGAATATTTTAGGGACTGGAAAATAAGTATTCAATCACTTGGAAGTTGTATGTTGAAAAATTGATATCTTAACAAACAAAGACAAGCAATCGATTAAACTTATTTATAAAAAAAAAAACTAATAAATATTTTCTTTTAAATATTAATAAAAATATCTTTAAAAAACTTAGAACTATAGTAACAATTACTTACGTCGCTTCACACAAATTCATATATATTCTGAATTACATAAACTAAAAATTTCCTATTCTTACGTCCAGAATCGCGAAGACTGCGAGCTGAAGCACAAGGGAAAAGTCAAGAAAAAGTTTAGATTTTTGATTCCAAACTTCGGACGTCAAAAAATTGGTGAAAATACATTAAAAATTAAAATTTTTGATTCCAAATTTCCAAAGCCGAAAAAATAGAGAAAAGCCAAGCACAAGGGAAAATCCAAGAAAAAATTATTTTCGATTCCGAACTCCCCAAGTCGGAAAAAAGAGGATGAAGAAGAAGACAACGTCAAATGTAGTGCCTTAGGAGATGTAATTGGGTTGAGTAATACTATGCTCACGAAATGAAATCCTTTTCCAGATAGTCTATTATTGAACGCGTTCAAAATTATCAGAAACTGAAGATGTCCAACTTATTCAGGAATGTTTCAGTTGAATCAATTTTTGGCGATATCCAAGCATGAAATAATTGATTTTTCAATCGGCTATAAGAACACACATATACGATGGCATCTTGAACATCCACAACAATAACCCTGTGCACCTCTATACGATGATTTAAACTGCAATGCTAATACCTTTCAGTTGTTCCATAGATTTTCGATTTCATAAATCTCCTATCATGATATTTAATGACTAAATCTTACATAATGTAATTATGAGATCTGGACTTTCATCATATATTATATATCTATAATGTATTTTCATCATGGATTTGATCAGTTAAGTACACATTCTGGAAACGTTGAGGCTTTATTCTATATGTTCGTATGGATTTGATCGGTACCGTCTTTTTTTTCACCAGATCTATTGCGTGTTTTCATAACACTTATATCTGTTACTATGTCTGAATGGATTTATTTTCAATTGTGGATCCTTCTTTCCAGTTGGTGTTTACACTAAAAAATTAAAAAATTAACTTTCCGCTTCTAAATTTTCAAAGTCAGAAAAGTAGGGAAAAGGCAAGCACAAGAGAAAATTTGTATATTAAACCAAAATCCGTTTTCCTGCTTCGAATTTCCTATCGCGTGTTCCAATCTCATCAGCTGAATTGGAGCTTGTAGATCCTATTTTTGTGACTATTTCAATAATAATTCATTATTGGATACAAAAATAAAGAATCACAAGTGAATTCTTTGTCCTTTTTTTATCTTTTATGTTTCATATGGTAAAGAAAAAGTTGGAAATCGGACAAATGAGCGTTATTAAATTCCGATATCTGGGATCCAAAATATCAGAAATAGGAGAATCCAACACATTATTTCAACAAGAACCTATGTCTCTAGTTTTTGATATCCCAAATATCTAAAATCGGCAATTGGGTATACCCCAAATTGGTATTAATTAATGGGAACTACGTTTTTTTTCATCCACTTTCTGTAGATACATATGAATAAATAATCCAAGAAAAATCGGTATCATCTGATCGACAGGTCTATTGGGTGTTTTCATAACACTTCTATCTGTTGCTGTGCCTGAATGGATTGATGGACTCAATGGATTGATTTTCAATTTCAGATCTTCTTCCAGTTGGTGTTTACCGTGTTTTTTCGACAGGTGGCTTCCGTGTTTTCACTACACTTCTATATGTTGTCCTAAACGACCGATGCTGGAAATTATTTTCAATTTAAGCTTTTGGACAATTTTCCAATTCATTTCTCTCAATTTGGAATAGCTCTTGTGAATATTTTGTCCTTGCTAAGATTTTCCGACTTTCAGTTTATTTGGGTTTAGGCTATGATTTTCTGCGATATTGGACAAAAACATGTACTGAAATGTTACGTATTAATTTTTTGCCTAATTCAAAATGTTCCTTATGAGATGGTGAAACACCCATCTTGGGTTTCAATTGATTCTTCCAAATGATATTTGTCTCAAGAGAAGGGTCTATTTATTCATTAAATCTTACAAATGTTATCATGACTTTGACATTTTAATGATGTAGTAAATATCTATAACTTGGTATTAATGTGATCTGTATATAATTCCCTTATCTCTTGGAACACGCCAAAGGTCACTTAAACACCGATATCAAAGGCCACAATGGGAGCAAAATCCGAGATGTGAACTTATTGCATTTGAAACCATCATTTATACCATTGATAAAATAACAAATGTGAAATTTACATATTTTGAAGATAACTTACGACTGACAACAAGTAAGGGTAACAGTCACTTCTGCGATTAATATGATGACGTAATATATATTATATATGAACTATATTGCTTAATCATTAAATCATTTTCAATATCACGCTCTCTAAAGACCAAATCTTTCAAATCTAATATATTTTACATCTCGGATTCTTCTCCCATTGCAAACTTTCATATCATCATTTAAGTGACCTTTCCCATGCTGCAGGAGATAACGAAATTATATACACATCTCATTAATATTAAGTTATATTGACAATCATTTTGTGGTTAATCTTTTAATGGTTGCAGCAATAAATTACCAATGCGGAAATTGGAAAACGGGAAATAAGATAAAAATAAATCACTTACGGCTGACAACAAGTGAGTGTAACAATCACTTCTGCTATTAATATATGATTGTCAATATCACGTGTTCCAAAGAATAAATCTTTCAAATTAAATAATTTCACATCTCGGATTCTGCTCCCATTGTGGCCTTTCATATCAACTTTTAAGTGACCTTTCGCGTGTTCCAAGAGATAAGGAAATTATATACAAATCAAATTAATACCAAGTTATAGATATTTACTACATCATGAAAATGCCAAACTCGTGATAACATCTGTAAGATTTAGTGAATAAATAGACCTTCCTATTGAGGAAAAAATCATTTGGACCTCATTTATGATTTTTTATATGCACAAAAACTACACTCGTGAGCGTCATTACTTCCCCTCTCATGGCTACCAAAGAAAAAAACCACAACATGGTGATATAAAAACCCAGAATGGGAAGAGATGGGGAGATAAGTTCGCACTGCTACTTCCAACGAAAGGCCTATAGTGTCAGGAGAGACAATGGATTGGTGCAGATCAGAAATTTCCTTTTATTTTTCTATTCGCTGCAACTTACATAAGCGGTATCATTATTTGTTTAGCCTTCTTCTCAATTGTTTTCCATCATCATGAGTAATGAAATTGCAACAAATTTATTCTTCATGCTTTCCTAATATGTTACTATGCTATATATTTTTAAATAGGATATCAAATGCTTTGCTCTCTCACAGATGGAGATTTCTCTACACCCAAATTCCCCAACTCAGCATTTTTCCTTTCCAGCTCTTTTCAACATCAGGTGTTTTATACTGCTAAAGCATTATCCAGACTTGAAAGCTTATCACCTTTACAATGATTGCAAATTTACCTACGGAAACTTTGGAAATGTTTTCAACATGGAAATGTTTACAAATTTAGCTACCGAAATTTATCTTCTCTCTCTTGAGAAGATAATAATAAATGTCCAACATTATCATTGTGTATAAATTGAGTATCGGTTCATAAAAATAAAATAACCTTTGTCCTAATTAACAGATTTCCGATTTTTGAGATTTGAGATTCCAAAACATATTCACAATGAACATTTATCTATTTTCAAATTTCACTAATATTGCTATTTGCAAATATATTTTTGTTCACTTTGCAAACAACGACACTGCACATATTTTAAATTGTTATAATCTCTTTTGTTATTTCCATATGCATTGAAATACTTTATTTAAGTACAAATAGTGAAAATAAAGTGTTGTGACTTATAATGCTCATGTAACTTCATAATGTTGTAATACGCATGCTATGTCAATAAAATTATATATCCTTATTGTTATTAATTTCTCTAAATTTAATAATTTATATTTTTTTATAAATTTTCTTGGAATTTATGGCTCTATGTTCATAAAAAATGTAAATACAATGAATTAATAGTACACTAAATGATATCTCACATTAAGGAAATACTATTATTAAAAAAAATGAATAAATCATATTTTGGATTCCAGAAATGCTATGTTTTCCAATAACGAACACGGCAAGTTCCGATTTTCGATTTCCTGATTTACGAATATGTGTTTGTTGTTATTAATTTATCAAAATTTAATAAGTATCTTCTCTAATAAGGAACAACCTATGTTCTACTTTTCGATTCCCCAATTTCGGAAATTATATTTATATATAAATAATAACCTATGTCTATTTAGTTCTTCATTTACTAGTGTTAGATAATGAACTTAGCCTAAATATGCAAGGCCACTACCAAATTTTGCTAATATATTTTTCGTTATCATTCTCCAGTACTGGTCAATTAATAATTGTTGTTTAAAGCTTATCCGAACATCAAAAATAACAACTTCGACATTTTTTTAATTCAAAATACAAAACTTCCAATATCCCAAATGTCGAAAATCAGAAATTGGCAAATCGCAAATCGGAACATAGGGTGCTCCTTATTGGAAAACATAGGATATAGAATTTCGGGAATCCGACATGTCGAAAAATAGGAAATCGGAGCAACATAGAACGACAGATATGTTCATCCTCAAAATGTAATTTCTACTCTCCCAAGCTAACTCAAGCTAAGTCAGAAAAGTTCAATTGTGAAAAAAAATTATATCGAAAGATCTATCGGAATATCATAAATACTATAGCCTATATCTTCGAAAATAACAAAATCGACTTGTCCCTATTTGAACACATAATTCTTGCGTTTGTTGCAAATAAATAAATGGAAGATAGCATCTTCCTTATTGCAAAACATAGAACATAGATTTCCGATTCCAAAATGTCCAAAATATGCAATAGGAACATGGAATTGTCTTTTTAAACATGATATGAAATGCTTTGATCTTCTGACAAATGGAGATTTGTCTACACTCAAATTCCCCAACGCATCATGTTTCCTATGTTTCAATTGATTCTTAAAATAGGCATAAACTTATCGGAGGAATAACTTTTGCAAAAATAATAATTACAGTGAAAATAAGACATTCTTTAGACTTGGAACTTTATCATTATCATTTTGTATAAATAACTTTTGTCTAACATATTACTTATTCTAATTGTTGTTATTTCTGAATTCTGATTTCCAATATTTGCGATTGACAAACATATTCGCATTTAACATTTTGTTTTTTCCAACTTTCGATATATTGCTCTTTAAAAAATTATTTTTGTCCACTTTCCTAACAGCGGAAACATATTTTACATTGTTAACATCTGTTTCATTATTTCCATATGCATTGAAATACTTTATCCCCTTGGAATTTATAATTTTTCATTTAAAATTTTTGAAATACTTTAGAATTTGCCAATAACAAACACCATATTTTCCGATTTTACAACATTTCGAATTATAGAATCCTATGTCCTATGTCTTTGAATAACCAACATTTCGAATTCCGACAATATTACGTGTGAAAATAACAAACATGTTATGTCCCCATTTCCAATTTTTCAACATATACAAATATCCTGTGTTGAAATACAATTCCGAACACCTTGATCTCGTAAATCTTGATCTCGGAACCTCTTTAAACTTGATATTTATTAACATAAATAATTAAAAAATGATAGTTAAATAAAATTCATATACCCAAATGAACGATAGGAAAGGATAGTTGATTCACTTTAACTTTAGCTGATTCTGATCAAGTGAAAACAGTCGTCTAACAACCACTCTAATCCCTTAAAAGCAAACACTCTATAGTTGATGTTTTTCCAAGATTTTGGATATCAAAAATGGGTTCATTACATGGCCCTTCTGACTTAAGATCCTAAATGGGTGTTCAATAAGTTTTTTCAAAAGCATGCTCTTTCCTTTAGAAGGTCAATGCAAACCAATAGAATTTTTTTAGGTTTTATATGTAACTAGCTAAGAACTGTTATAACATATTAGTTTAAAACAGTGGTGAGGAAATAGCTTGGCACGTTCTTGAATATTTCAAATGATCACACTTTGCAATGCCATCACCATTAGAATTAATGATAAAAAAATGAACTATTTGTAGGTGCTCGTAGCATGGAAACCTACTGAATTGCATCGGGTAAATTTTCATTCCTCATGGAAGCCCATTCGTGCCTTAAAGACATTCATGAAACATCAACAAAATCAAATTAACACTAATTAATCAATATAGGCACATACCGCGCTGAACATAATTCACTAAAAAAATACAAAGATTTATATAATATATGATACAAGTTGAGTGTGATTGTCATTGATGTCAAAGGAGTTCAGTGAATGACAAAATGATAACCAAAGACATGATGGCAAGGTAAACTCAGTGCAATACAAAGGAATGAAAAAGGAATTAATGACATGGAAATTATGATGAAGTGGCATGTATGGTCAGGAGAACAAAGTAAAAATAGATTTTTGAATTTATTAGATAAAGAAATCATATAAGACAAAAAAATAAAATGTCGCTCCAAGTTAATAGTGATAGTAGATATCGCACTAATCACAGTAACAGAATGTGATAAAATCTTGTCAGGCCCATCCATGAAAATGTGAAAACTAAAAAAATATTATTTTCAAACAAAACAGAACTTCTAAAAATTACTATTGCTTTGGTTTTTATCACCTCCATGAAAAAGAATGCTTTTGAAAAAATAAACCAAGTTTACAAAGGAAATGTCCGAAAAAATTACACGTAGACAAGTAAAAAATAACGAAGAGCAAATTTAAAATAGTCATAAACTTATAGGAGAAATAATTTATGTGAAACATATATAAACAGTTAAAGTAATGATATTCACGTTTTTGTTAAAATAATTTGTTGCCTTCCCGATTCCGATTTTTCGCATAT
The DNA here is from genome assembly GCA_001517045.1 of Pseudotsuga menziesii. Classification (NCBI taxonomy): domain Eukaryota; kingdom Viridiplantae; phylum Streptophyta; class Pinopsida; order Pinales; family Pinaceae; genus Pseudotsuga; species Pseudotsuga menziesii. The sequence goes on along the minus strand of LPNX010901459.1, from coordinate 154,827 downwards.
TGCAAACTCGAAACATATGTCCTTCAAACTCGGATATATATATATATCTATATGTATATACATATACATATGTATATATATACATATGTATATATATACATATGTATATATATATATACATATATATATATACATATATATATATATACATATATACATATACATATATATATATATACATATAAAATATATATATCTCTGTCATCATATATATAGATATTCGTATTTGGGATGAATATCATCTGTATATAATTCCCGTATCTCTTGGATGACGAAAAAAATCACTTAAACATACTTAAATATCTTAACGTCATAGG